>JAOXYB010089940.1:0-22238 GCA_028565635.1 Phoronis ovalis
AACAAACATCTGCATAACACTGTCAACCGGTGAATCAAGCTGGGAATAAAGCTACATAGGCCACTGTTGCCGGGTTAAGGATTGCTTGGCTGTGTTGTATGACCAAACTTACATATCCCGTAAATCTAACATCACTCTAGGGCTCTCCATAAACGGTGCGCGACATCCAACTCCGAGATCGTTCATGCATGCTCTGCAGTGTTTAAAAGAAAAAGGAATAAAAAACTTTCGGAATGCACTTGTAAGAATAACATTAAACAATTCCACTGTGATGTTGAGCGGTGCCATTTTCTTGCAGATTAAAAATACTTTGTGACAGTAAAAAGAACACAACATATGTTTATTCGCTACTATTTATCACAATGCAGTTTTTAAGGTAAACTATTATTTCTTTTTGCCCATAATCATTATGATCAAAGATGTCATCTTTATAACTGCATTAACAACGTGATGCAAGGAGCTATAATACATCAAGTTCTAAATGTATGTATGTATGTATATCACTTTTTTCTGAGCCAATGCCATCCCTAGAATAGTATCTTTATTTGTTGAACCGTACGCTTTTTCAATTTTTTTATAAAATGCATATTATGAGGTCAGGACGAAATTTTCAATACATTCCGCGATGAAAGTCGCTGACTAAAAGGAGACGACAGTTTGAATAGCAGTTGCCTCACAAAAACTTCTATGAAAGTTTTAAAAAGGTTGAGAAAGTTATTGTTTAGTGTACCGCTACAACATTTGAATATATTATAAATAATAGATATTCCCAACACCGGTATGAGTTCGGCGCTGGCAAGGTTATTCAATAATTTCTGCACATGCACCACTGGACAGGCATATTGTATCTTAATTTGCAATATGATGTTTAATTTATTTAATCCTGACGTGGTCAAAAGTGCTTTAATATATCCCAGGCAGAGAAAAGTACAAAATAAAAGCAATGCTTTGGTAACTACTCTGAAGCTAAATTGGACTGATTTTATAATTAAAAACCTGTGTTCATGGGAAGAAGGTTAAGTTATAGCTGCTGTTTCAGGTATTTTCTTAAATCTGTTTCATAATGTATTATATACATCTCATCAATACTATATAATCGCTGCACAGCATTTGTTCATTGGCTCTTGCGAGAGTTAATAAATAGTCACTGTACTTGGTACAAATGTGTGATCCATTAAGTAAATAAAATAATATGTTTATGAATTATATGTAATGGTAACTGGTAAGTAAATTAAATTAAAATTGAATTGTTCCGAAACAGTTAGACCAGGTGTTTTCCAATTTGCCCCCTACCAACCTAGTAATGAAATACACTCCAGTAAAGCTGATGTTATTTTATTGTAAAATAGTAAACCATTTAACAGAGTTTGTAACTGACATGTTTTTTTAAAAGAAACTATTCCTCCTTTAAATAAAAAATGAGGATAGGCGTGAAACGGAAATAAATATAAGAAAATGGGAATTTCAACAAAAAAATCTATCTTACTAACATGGTTTTATTAACGCTTATAATATACTACAGCAATAACACAATCAGCTCGTCGTTACTAGGAATTAGTAAACTGTAAACTTTTATTGCAATTTTGTAGTAAAACTATGTAGTTACACAAATTTGCAAGTAAGTTATCAAAGAGTTATAGTTCCATTGTTGATAGGAATGGTGTACATGATTCAGTGATCATATCGAATCTTACCCGTACAACCAGGGAACGGCATAACCACTGCGCCATTTGAAGGGGAACCAGTTGGGCGAGCTTCTTGCCCTGGACCTTTGTCTTTGTGTTAATGATGAATCCAGCAGCGTGAACCATACAAACACCCACATTAACAACATTTTCAATTGTTATGTTCCTAATTTGTTTGGGATGAAAATATTAAGATATTATCAACGAAAGCCTTTGCATAAATCAACATCAATCTTTCCTATTTCATAAATCAGGAAAGTATTAAGACCATTTTCAACTTCTTTTCTGCTGCAAAAAGAAAACATGGAAAAAACAGAAATGCATTTTTATATAGCAGGTACTGCCATTAATTGCAATTTTAAGACTATAGCTCTTTTGAAAACCGCAAACGACAATTACAGTCAAAATTGCTTTGAAACAAAATATTGCAAAGATAGCTAAGTAATACCTCTAACCTTTATCATCTCCGACGTTTGATCTTGCGTGTGGCGCTTAAGAGGTAATTGTTACTTCCACACAGTGAGAACGCAATAAATTTGCTTCCTTCCTCTCAAGTTAAATCCTTCTACTACAATGCTTTACCAGACAAGAGGTCAAGTTAACAATTAAACCCACATTTAACCAAATCAGATCCAAGTACGAAGTTAATTGTATATAATGCAAATAGGCAGTTTCCCATTATAACCCCGGGGGTCACTTGTGTGAAGGGTGGGTCCGCATGCGCAAACAGTTTTTAAAAAAAGCCGCTAAACACGTATACAGCCTACTAAAAAGCACTCCTTTGGAAGACTAGCAGGTCTAAAAAGTGACCCTTTGGTAGACGTCACACAGTAAAAATCATCAGATAAGTAAATGTGTTGCGGCACTGGTTATAATTAAGCCGCCCTGACTTTTTCTCATTTGATGGCGAAAAACATATAATTTTTTTAATACAAATCTGTATCTGATGGTGAAAAAGACCATTTGGCAGATCTACGGTCACCCTATTTGCCATTATTTAGCACGTTACGCCTGGTTGAAAAAAGATCCCTTTCACACAAGTTGTCGTTCGTTCATGCGGATCTACTCTTTGACTCTTGTGTCCCATCGGGAATTAATACAGTTGTTAGACAATATGACCAGTATTCATTTGTGGCCAATGACCGCTTTCGTGTATGAGGTCTTCTAATAGTATACAAAGTTAGGGGACATATTCCAGAAATATCAATAGCAGATAAACTCGATCGACGGAGTCCCCAAGTGGAGACATTCAAGTGCGGGTCATGGTGATAAGAAAAAAAAACAATATCTGAATCTGAAAACCATCTTTTATCGAACAATAATGGAATTGTATCCAAATAGGGCTCACGTTCTTGGAAGTGATTTTTGTGAAATTTCAAAATGCCCACCAGGTGGACTTAAGGCACCAAAACGTTCGGGAGCAAGGCCAACTATTTGATATGGGAGTGTGATTAAAAATAATATGCAAAACACAAATACGAGAGTCATAAGTTGTATTTATAGAATGAAACGACGGAATTACTTAGTTCTTATAAATTGATGGATGTCACCATTTAACTTAGTTTGGCTTCATTTTTGTTTAACTAATCCGATATTTCAGTTTACTTGCGTAGTATACAAGGCTACTCGTACAAGACCCGGATCCACATTTTTAGGTGATGCTCGTCTTGTACACGCAGCAGCATGGAATGCCGTACACAACAGGAGAGATTGAAAGAATGCAGTACATAAATGTGTGTTATTACGTGACTTGTACAAAAAAAAAAACAGCGTCAAGAACGACTATTCAATCCAATGTTTTGTTACATACATACTTTACGTGGTTTATTATCTGTAATTCATCGAGTCAAAATACAAATTACTTTTTAAACAAAACATCTCTCTTCGTAAGTTATCGGGTAAAAGATGTGGAATGTAAAAATGAGATTTCTTTTATTTTTAGCAATTAATAAAAAACATAGGGAAATGTACTGTTCTAACACACCTACCAAGTCCACACCATCATCAGTTGAGACAACTAGGTTAACAACAATATGACTAGACTTTGGCAAGACCTAGGATTGTATATGTCTACATATTTGTGCACATCTTAAACTGTCAAACACAAAATTTACAATAAGTAGTTCTGCAAGTTAAAGTTTTATATAATGAAATTCTCCAGCAATTATAACATTCCTACAAAAATGATAAGCTAACAAACCAAATTTTTTCTTATTGTATCACAGTTTCAAATGACACTTAGAAATGTTTATAAATTCAAAATTACAAAAGAAGACATTTAAGTGTATAATGAAAATATTGTTTCAAACTCAAGATCACCTATCTTTTTTTTAAGCTAACTTTTTTATGCTTTCTTTTGAAATTTTAAGTTTGCCCTTTGAGGAGTCATAGTATACAAAGCACTGTTCACATTAAATTCAGCAAGTCCAGAAATACTACAGTTAAGTGCAGTCTGTGCTATGTCTATGTTATGTCCAGGAAGATAAGAATAAAATGCAAAACTGGCAAAACGATTGTAATCAGGTCCCTGAGTGCAAGACTCGGGCACAAATAAGTTGAATAATCTATCAATAACTACAATGTGTAAAATGTTTTCTACAATTATTCATGGATTTGATAATATACAAAAAACGAATATAATTACACATAGTTTGGCAACATCTTTTTTCTGAGGAAGTGCAATAAAGGGTATTTTTACTCAAAATTTTACAGCATAACGTATATTCCTTAATTTTAAAATATGTACACACTGGAAATGATATTCTATCACACGGCATTGTCACATGCATAACCTGTCAAGCTTAAATGTTACAACACATTCCCTGAGATTTACCTAAATCTAACAATAGTTAGATAAAGAATCTTTCGGGAGAATATTACTATAGCCACTGTTAAAGTTCCAGGAAATACATGCATGGAGCTTGGAGACACTTTTGTGCGTTTACCATGGACGAGTATCTTGACCTTGCTGAATATGTTTCTTACCAGCGCGAGCTGCAGGCTGAAATGACAGTATGCATGTTGTTATCATATGACTCAATCAAATTAAATATTAAATATTTGGCTAACATTTGCAAGTCAGTTTTAAACATTACATTTAGATGCCATTATTTACAATGCCCACATAACAGGCTGCATGTTAATCATTGGTTTGTGTTGTCATGTTCATACAAGCTAGGAGCACATTACCAGTTGCATGTTGTGACATATGTTTATGCCAGCTACAAATACACTTGAACAAATTTTGATTTACATATAACACCCACAGATGCTTTTGTACTTCTTCGTATTTGAATTTTTTGTCAGGAAACAAGGCAAATGCATCGTATGACATAATAATAAAGTTTCATATAGTTGCCAAATCTAATAGTTCTCTAACGCGGCAGTAGAAAAGTACAAGTTCAAATAAATTGAAAATCTTTATGACAGTGTGTATTGATACAGAATATACTAATTCTGTCCTATGTGTGCTGTCTTCTGTACCATAATATCAACATGTGATGTCTTCAAATTCAGCTGTTGTGAATAACATACTGGTAATTTGTTGGATAGTTTGCATATGAAATGCTCAAAGTGCCACATACATCAGGAACCAGAATTATGTACATCAATAATAACTATAATATCTAAAACCTGTTTAAACTTCCAAACTATCTTCACATTTACACCGCTATAGCACTCACCTCTTGATAACCATAGTCTTCTCCAGTCAAAATGTTATAGCTGCCACCTGTAACATAGTGCATTATTTAACATACACACCAATATAAAGAATTTGGCACCAGGATTCTTCCAGAACAATTAAAATGATGGGAGACTGCCTACACCCCAATCTAATCTGACTTTAAAGCATGCCACTGGACCCCCTAGCAGGGCAAGCCTTTCCCACACACTTGTGCTTGCGGCGCCTAAAAAAAACTCCCTGTTTTGACATCCATGGACTTGGCATCTCTGCAAGAGTTACTTTTATGATGTTTAATCTCTTTCTGTTTGTATAATAAGAATAGTGTCAGCAATGAATGGATTTATAAAATATAAAAAATTTAAGTCACCATGTAAAGTAATGATCGTACACAACAAAGAATTGCACTAGCTACAAAGGCATATGCCAATTAGAGGTTGGAGGCTATGTAGAACTACGATAAGAATGGAAGGATTCGAACCAAGATCTACAATAGTAAGCAGTAACAGACATCTGCAGTCAGTCAGTTCTTTGAAAATGATCCATTAAGTCAATACTCCATTTGGAATAAAGGCAAATGGTGATTATTAGGTTACTTTACAGCTGAATTCAAATATGCCACTAACACACAACAGATATAATTAACAATCAACATAAATCAAAATTCTTCTATCCACCATTATACTGATAAATTTATTAAGTTTATAAGATGTCTGAATTAGAGAATGCATTTATTTAACATTCCATTTGAATTCAAATCATTCATAGCCAAAAGTTATTGTTTCCAAACAGAAAAGAAATACACTACAACCACACTGTCAAAATGGAAAAATGAAATAATTGCTACTAGTCAGTATCAAGATAAAACGTTACTCAAATTAAACAACAAGAAATATAACAGCAGCAACTAAAACAGCAAAGAAGTTTCACTACTAGGCTATTCAAAAACAAAAGAATAGCAGCTATGGTGACACACACAAATGTACTGGTTGCCACAAACAAAGTTCTGACTATTTCTTTACACACTGCATGATTGCTATAACCAGTCTTGAAAATCAATTTGTTATAGATTCATAAAAAATGAAAAATCAAATTCAGCAGAATGTTATGTTTTGATAAGCTAAATATATTAGTACAGAAAGGTAATGTTTGAAAGCAAAGCAAAGCAAATACTGCACAACAGGTATAAATGGACAAACAAAAAATCACACTTGAATAACTACCAGAATCAACTCAGCAATATTCTAATCTAGCACTTACAACAACCACAGGACTGCAAAACGTGAAACAACTCAGTTTGTAATTTAGCTTATCAACAAGTACAAGTATAGAAAACTTAATCTGCAAAGTTTTATATCTTCAATTGCACTCAGTGAAATTCAAAGATTCTCAAAAGGCTGAAACGCATGGTAGCATCACTTTATATGTAATTATCAATTTTGAATATAGATGCAGTAGTATTGCATTTATTGTAAGAAAATGAGGTTTGGCATCTGTTGCGAAGATGAAATCATACGCTCAGTAATAATAAAATTACCCTAAAAATTACATTACATTGAGCAAAGATGTAGGTTTCATACATAAACTAGCTTCATTACTGTGCTATAGGAGACACATGAAAACTGTGTATCCAATTTACAGCAATTATTCTACAAACTGCCAGATTATTAAAGAAAACACTTCATGCTTTGGTCTAAAAAATACTTCTAGTCACTATTTCACTGAGTTATTTCACCTGATTCACATCACCTTACTGGTGTGTATACCTTTTGCCTGCTGAGGGTTACGCCCCCTTCCAGCATGCGTTTCTGAAGGTTCCATTCCATCCGCATTGTCCTGACCAGGATTGGGCTGCCATGTCACAGGATTGTGCGAAGAAGCTATATTAGAGGAATGAACAAGTTCTCAACATTCTCAAGACAATTATTCCTACTATCACCGAGTACACAACATTAACAAGACTAGCTTCCCAATATTTAATGTATTATCATCAAGAGTTAGCCTTCTGAGCATGAAATCATGAATTATGCATGCAGCCAGTCAGATTAAAAAAAATTGCATTTTAAAGGACATAGCATTTTGGCTAATAAAACAGGCCAAACACTAAATAGTACAAAGGAAGCAAACAACTGAACTCAAATATCAAAATATCATGAACAGACAATAAACAGTGCATATAAAAAAACACCAAACAAGAAACTACTGTGATATGTGAGTGATTTGCTGAGTTACAAGAAACAAACTTAACGATTAACATTATTATAACATCAGGTAACAGCACTCGGGTACCTTGTCCAATAGTATATGTACTCAACACTTCAGGAGAAAACTCACTACTAGCACCATACGCTTGCCAAGTTATTGGATTGAAATCTGATACTATAATGAAATGTTAAAAAGCAAAAGTTCCATATCACAGACTATTAATATTATGTATACTATTTCTATTTTCAAAACTGTATGTGTCTTTGTAACTGAATCTGAAGGTTAAAAGCTGTGCCAAAATATCAATAGAAAATAATTAGGATCTTGTCAGTCATGTGCAAGTGTGTAACTTGTCAGCAAGTACTGGTGATGCACAACACTAATTAAAAATGATTCTGTAGCTACTCTACAAAGCAGCCAGTCACACACTTCCTAATAAGTGCCTAACAAAATGTGCTCTTAGTCAGATATTTTTTTTGAATTTATTATTAAACACAACTTATATTTTGCTCTTATTATCCTATCTATGGTGCTAGGCCATGCAGGGAGAAACAAAACCTGGCATAAAAGCTCTACGACATTTATCTATCACTATGGCAATGGGGAGTGTCACATTATAGTAGGTGGCACTTAAAGGTTGTTCTGCAGACTACGAAGCTATGGTTCTGACAGCCATCAACAGGCATGCAGTAAGTGGTCCAGAACTGCAATACTACTGTAGAGTCAAAGTAATTATACAGTTCTATAAAGTGCTTTTGAACTAATGATGTGGTATTTTATTAATCATACCAATGTGGCCAATGTCATGTTTCTTCTAACAATGATTTTCTCAAAAATTTTAAAGTAATGATAAAGTTGTTGCCTTATTTTTATTTCTAGGTACTTTCTTATCACAAAAAATAGTTTAAAATGGGTATTTTTTGAAGTTAAAACAAACACATGGCATGGTAATGAGAGCTGTGGATGATCATTAGTAACAAAAGTCCAAAGATGTACTGACAAAACATCTCTTCCAGATGCTGTCAAAAATAAGGCCTTTTAATGTTGAATGATTAACCTATTGGCACAATAAATGTACTAAAATAAAATAGATATCATCAGCTATAGAATCAAAAATTTCACACACGACCATACAAAACGTTTACAAGACATCATTTTTTTATCGACTTCAAAACAAAGATTGAATGTTGAATCTTTGAAAGACGGTCATTGTAATATAGTGCACGATATAGCAACCAGCCTCTTTTGCTTCCACCAGATACAAATTTGATTGGCATCAAAAATTACTGTTTTTCTGCCTGGGACATATGCCACAAGTATGCAGTTATGTGCAACAGAATTTATAAGCAAGACAGAAATTTATGACATTTCCAACATGTACCCCATGTCCAGTATGATTATGTTGACACCAGCTAAAAGAAATTTTGATACCACACACTGCATGTTTATTGGACTATCTGCAGCATTTAAACATGCCAGATACCTTTTCCTTTTGCAAGCCTAGGGGATCGACGGGGTGTGATTTCAACGGGCGTAAGATCTTCATAACCAGGATATGCCTGCCAAGTCATTAAATTGTGTGTCACAACTATAAGCATAGGAAACCACTGAATAACATATTTGTACAAGTGGACTGAAAAATAATTACAGTCCTAGAATGATAGTACATCTAGTTTAACTTTGAAAAACAATTTAATATTAACTTGTACACGAAAGGTTGAAGCTGCTGTACAAACACTAAAAGTTAAAATTCAATTAATGGTCTTAAAAAGTTATTTTATTCTCTACCTTACTAAAGTCAATACCATAAAAAATCTAATGTTTTACATCTGAAGATCTTTTGTCAAATGTTTTTTTAAGTTCAAGTACCTCTTCCTTTAAATTTTTTTGGTGTAGGGTGGTCATCTCTACATGCTGGGGGTGGCACATTTTCAAAGCCGGCATATGCTCGCCATGTTAACGGATTATGTGTAGCTGCTATTAATATATCAAAACCAAAAATTACATCAGTCTCCACCACATGTCACTTGACAGTAAAAGTTCTCAATTCATGAATTTCCAAATTTCACACAGCCCTTTATAAATTCACCCATTTTGCTTTTCAAGAATTTTGTTTAAAGGGCAACTTGTATTAAACCAGATTCAAGCTACTGACATAATAATGTGCATAATATTTGAAAAGCGATGTTGTTCCATGTTCATTGATCTAGTAGCTCTTGAACTTAAGACATCCTTGAAAAAGTAAACCTAACTTTGACCGCAGATACAAAATTGAGAACTTCTACCATGCAGATTGCCAGTTGCACATGTTCAGCAAAGCTATGGGCATCTTACAAACAAATATAAGCATCCGACTTGTCTGCAAAGAACTTGCAAAATGCACTGTTACAGTACATTTACAAATGTTTACTACACTACACCTAATGAAAGAACCGAACAGTTTTGTGATTATGTAACTTCTTTGTTTAATCATCAAAGTCGCTATTACAGTTTTCTTATATTATTTTTGCATGCTACCAATTTATGTTGTTAGTATGTACATCACTGGGTACTTGAAAATTAAAGGAAAAATAAAAGTTAATTAAAGTAACAACAAACTCCAACGGCATACATGATGAAATGATAACCACATAAAAAACAATGCATGTGACAATGCTGGAAAATTACAACAAAAAAGAAAACAAAGTTGTGTTAATACAAGCTGCATCGTAATGTGAAATAACTGAACGAAACACCACCTAAGACTAGCAATTTCACTTCACAAAGGGAAATGCAACAGAATATATTACTGGCAAACCCCCCCCCCAAGATTTTCTGCAATCAGTGTTCATATTCACGATATAAACAGAATGCAGTTTTGGAACATTCTGGTTAAATTCAACTGAGCCAAGGAAATTCCAGAATATGCTTTTGAATGGCATGCAATACCAATGTGACTTTTCAGTGAACTGGCCCAAGAAAACCATCCCACAAATTTAAAATCAAGTAATTAATATGAAGCACGTCGGATGGTACTTATTATTCAACAAATTACACTCACATTTCTGTACTTTGAAGATTCTTTGTATATATAAACAGGGTGAGAGTTTATATATTTTGATCTTTTACTTGACACTGTACCTTAGCAACTAAATGTGATTATAATAGACTAATAACATATTATCCTTGAAGTTGTGGGCATTCTCCTTGATACATTGCTTTCACTTGATACATATGCAGTAGTAACGGACTATTTACCTTTAGCTTTAGCTCTGAACACTTGTTGGTCTTGGGCCTCCTCTTCTGCTGACTTTGTAGGGGTATATGGGACTTTTGATTTCTGAAAATAGGCTTCATCAGTGCTGGCCTGTCTAGCACCACCAAAAACATTAGCTGCAGAGTCGTCCACAGGTTTGTTTGCTAAATATAACGCAAAGGATTAAAAATACTTTAATTAATAAATTTGGCACTTTTATAAGTCCAACGGTTTGAGCACCCTGGTGAAAATACTAGCAAAAGTAGTTATCAACTACTTACAAAAGCTACAATTTCATATTACTCCTGTTGATTAAATTTATATTGTTTCTGTAACAATGCTATGCCATGAAATGGATATAAATAGCCAACTGACTTTCATTCTTCATCGCCTAACAAGGTGCTTCTTACTGTTACCTTAAGGACAACATCAACATGAAACTGAAATAAATAATCTTTTATAGGGCAGCAAATTTGTGACAAATCGAAAAATTGCCAAATGTCCTCCTGATTTATAGATGACATTGATTGATTTGATATTGTTAGAAATCAGCAATATATGCAGAATAATCTACCTATGCTTTTCCCTGTATGTAGAGGCTGAGTTGCTGGTGAGTCACCTTGACCAAAGATATCATTATTCTGGTAACGATTGCCAGCAGGTTGAGAACGTTCTTCTGCGCCAAAGATGTTACTTGACCCTCCACCAGGAGGAGCTAACACTCTGTAAATAAAAAGATATTAAAAATTTAGAACTCAATCCATTTCAACTACTTTTTAGGCTCTGTCAGTGTGGCTTCTCCAAGCAGAGCCATATGGTTATTTTCAGATGCAATATTAACTAACTCAGTTGTTTCACCCTGTCAATAGCTGTGTTGTTTTAGTGCAAGAAACAATAGAATTGGCTTACATGTATATCCCTATTGTTTTCTTACAAAACATTATTGAAGTGAGATATACCTCACTTTACTCACCTTCCATAATAAATACACTGTTACAATTTCTCCAGTTTACAATATTTTGTCAAACAATGAAATCTTTATGTGAAACCTGTGGTTAGGGTAAAATGCAAACTTGATAAATTTGGTCAGGGGACTCAGTTTGTGGAGTTGCTTTAAGAATATTGTATGTGCCTATATATTTTCACTACTATACCAGCAGACAATTATTAAAATTTAACACAGTACTGCATGCCTTAACATATGCAACATATTTGTTAATACAGAGGGCTTCCTGTCTCTAGCTGGACAAAGAATAACAGACATTTATAGACAAAACTGGCAAAGTAGACTGGAAGTATCCAGCAAGGCTAGACTATATTCCAAATTCAAGAATCTTTTTCAATATGAAAGTTACCTGAAGTTGACAAAATTAAAATACCAAGACATAGATATGCCCTATCCAAGTTCAGACTTGTATCCCATTCTTTAGAGACTGAAACAGGTAGATGGGGTCATAACAGAACTGATATTCATCTTTGCCTTTGTTCACTTTGTAAAGCTGGGACTGGAGATGAGAAGCACTTTTTATTAGATTGTGAAAGTTTAAAAGATCTTCGAAATTACTTCATTCCTTTTATAGTATATTTCTTATCTTGATATCATAACAGAATTCGACCAAGTTTTTTGTCAATGACATTAAAGTACTAAGCTCAAAACTCAATACAGAAGATTATTTTTTCCTATGAATCTATACATGCCTGCTCCCTGTCTTTCAAATGTAGCCGCTTTTGTCTATAATGCATTTAAATACAGAGAAGATCTCATTTGTAAATAATTGTCTTATAACTGTTTTGTCTGCAGCCTTGCACTGTGGCTATCAGAGTAATTTATGCACATAGATCATTCTGTTGCAATGCCCTACTTTTTTTTACATTTAATATTATGTATATTCTTCACTATCAATTATCTGTTACATGTAGCTAGTACATAGACACTAACTGACTTTGATTATTAAGTGTTATTTTTAAATATTATTTTGTTGATTGTGTTGTATTATAAACTATGTACTGTACTCTTGCTAATGGGCTATTTAGCCTGGGCTTAATAAAATATATACATAGTTACCAGTACCTGATCTTCAGTATACATATTAATAAGCTTAGTGTGTTTCAAAGAGTATATCACACCCTTCAAAGAATTTGTTTAGAAATAATTTCACTAGGCAACACAAGACAAAATCAATATATTTGAGAGCTGCACTTACAAATCATAACTATATGGAGATTGTGTGCTACTGATTAGTCTTGGTACATAATTGCAAACCTATCTATACAGCTGTACTAAAAACAAATGCAAAATGCATTCCTACATGACATTAAATAACCTGCAATCGTTTATTGAAAGTAATCAATCACTTGCATTGGCAAATATGAATACTAGCCCCCAAGCCATCTTGACCTTTCCACTGTACTCAAGCAGTTTTAACCATATTCCACTGAGTATATAAATACTGAACATTTCCATCTTGACTTGTTTCCAAGAATAAAATGGCTCGGTCAACAAGGCAAGCGACTAATAACTGTGGGAGGAAAAAATGCAAGGTCCTAGATAAAATGTAAATACAAATATTCCAGTAATTAGTTTATTTAATGTTGTATTACATAAGACAGTAAGAACTCCAGTTAAAGGACCAAGTCGGTATATAAAAATATCAGTGCCAATAAAAAAATCATCTTACAATCCTCATGTCAAAAATATATTTTTTAGTTTAACAATAAAAGATTTGAAGTTGGACTTATAAAAATTCATATGAAACATGTAAGCATCAGTGCCTTTTATAGGATATTTCTTATCTTCATATCATAACAGAATTCGACCAAGTTTTTTGTCAATGACATTAAAGTACTAAGCTCAAAACTCAATACAGAAGATAATTTTTTTATACAAAATTAATAAGATCATAGATAGCATATATATACACACACAAGCTCTGTGAGCATAACAATCCATACATCGTTTTAAGTCCTTTTTTTTGTGTAATTTATGTGAATGCTCCATTTTCATAATCAATATTGGGAATGCCTTATTATTGTCAGATGCAGAGTTGGTTGGACATACATGTATAATATTAGGTTTCATTAGTTACAATGTGTTTAACAGTGTGCTCTTGATATAGTGAGTTGTCATTCTGGCCTGCATTCTTTCTTATCAAAGCAATTTTTTGGTTGGTTTCAATCAGAAAGGAGTGCTGTATGAGCATATATTATAGCTTGTGCTTAATTAAACAACTACAATGGAACAATTCCAGTTTTTACATGTATAGATTGGTCTTTATAATAACTTAAGCTTTCACTAGATTCCATCCTTAACAAATAAAGTAAACTTTTACTTTCTGAAAATTGTAATTATAAACCTGTATGAAGCCATAATTTCAGGTAAGTAGCAGGATTTGGGCCCTACATCAGTGATCTTACTAGTTTGCCTGCTTACAATTTGTCTTGACTTAACAGTAAGGGACTTCAGATGACTGATTTAAAAATATTCAGCTTAAACACATTGAGGCCTCCATGCGTCTAGTCATGTTTCCATAGATCCTACCATGGCAGCCTGTGGCTTGCCTTAAGGTCATGGATTTCTGCAATCTCAGAATGGTCACACTTTAAATACACTAAACTAAAACAATATCCTCAGAATTTCCTTGCAATACTTTGTGTTTGTATATGCTGTAAACTATCTTCTGTTTATATAAAGTTGAGGTATCAGACCTTTAACAATTTTTTAATGAATTTGAATGCAATTAATGTGAAGTCACACAACAATCATGGATATCATGCTAGAAGAGTAGTCGAACTACAGGGTCGGAGTGCGACCAGTCCTAGATAGGTAAAACGTATGATCTACAAGCCATGGGGTGCCATATGCATAGTAGGTTCATGTAAGCAGTACTAACATGCATTATAAAATTAATTTCAGTAATTAAAAGTACAAATGTACATTATACCTTAATTTCACTACTTAGTAGTACAAATGTTATAGTGCACATCATTGAGTGTCCCGGGGGAGCACTGCCATCCAAAGTGGTTATACCTACATGCCGGTGTTTTTTTTAGGGTCACTGCTTGCAACAGATATATTTCAGCCCTGCACGCAACGGGGTATATTTTTAGCTCACTGCTAACAACGGGTCCCGAAAATCATGTTTGCTTATAAAGGGGTATGTTTTTTGCCATGGATGTTACTAAAGGGATATGTTTTTAGCCATCTTTTCGGACAACGGGGTAAGTTTTTTGCCATAGCTGGCTTGCAACGGATATAGGGTTTTTAGGCCGGGGCCTCACCAGTACCATAAATTGGGGACATTTACTTTTTCATGAAAGACTCTATTTAAGCAGTGACATTTTTTTATACTTTTATCCATTACAAAGCAGAATTACATTGTTTCTGTTAAATAACCAGTTGCATGTTGTTATTAGCATGGTGATTATGAATGGGTCGATTGATCAAGTGGCCAAATTTTCCTTCAAAACCATAAATTTTGGCAACTTGTATGCTCGGACAAAAATATGTTTCTGTACAAATTAAGTGTTTTGGGGTTCAGTCATGTGACACCATAAGATAGAAATATGCACAAGTAAGCATATATAATTAAAGTGTTATTTAAAATAATTAAATTTAATTACTAAAGCTTATGTCCGAAAAGTCTATCGTGTTCATTTTTACGTGTTCATTTGGGCCGACCCCATTTGCATTGTTTTGTAGTCCTGGTTCATGACGTTCTGCACTGCTCTTGATAATCTGACTTGTGAGCTGTGCGAACAGTCATGGAATCTTACATAGCCAATTACAGTGAAAATGCCCAAACTTTGGATGAGTTCATACATTACTGTCCGGTTATCCAACTTCAACTCCCACTACTTCTATGGCCATTTGCAACTCCTGTGCTGGCACCCAAAGGGATGGGGTACTTGCCAAACAACTTGGTTGGTGTGTGAGGCCCAGGGTAAAACATGCTTACTGCATGGTAAAAACTGAATTCAGGAGTTTCAAATGGTAGTGGAGATTGAAGTTGGATAATGAGAGAGTATCTGGACAGTGATGTATGAACTCATCCAGTAGGAATTACATAGATTTTGAAGTTTAGGCACTTTCACTGTAATTGGCTATGTAAAATTGCATGACTGTTCGCACAGCTCACAAGTCAGATTATCAAGAGCTAGTGCAGAACGTCACGAACCAGGACTAATTGTTTTGGTGCTTCGTGGGAACTACATCCATGTATTCCTGTGCAGTTCACTGCCTTCTGTTAGGTTTAGTCAATGAGTGTTTGCATACTGGGTCGTGTGAATGAAGATTGTGCATGAGGTCTCATTTACTAGTTAAGAATTTTTAGAAGAAAATATATATACTCAAATATTTTAAAATTTTGGATTACTATCCCTATATTTCAAAAAAATGGATTGGGTTTGCTACCACAAGCTAAAATTTTGCATTGGGTTGGGCGACACATGCCGGTACTCAAAAAAGCCGGGTAGGATAAGAATTTAGAGGTAAATGATAAAATTTGAAACTTTCAAACGATATAAGCCGAGATTTAAAGACTCTAAAACTCAGGGTGCGGTCAGGTTATTATTTTGGACTATTCAACAAAATCCTAAACACAAACAATTTATGTTCTATGAACAATACTTAATATAGTTGGTGTTTTTTTACATAATGTCCTTGCAGACATTTTCAAAATTGATGTCAAAAACTCAAATGTGGGGGAGATGAGTTGGCTCTTTCTTTTGATCATCACATTTATACTGTATTTCGAGTGCAAAGCTATCTTACCTTGAGGTATTCCTGTTACCGTCTTTACCTTGAAATGTACTTGTTGTAGTCATTGTATAATTTATTTACTGAACGCCAAGTTTTGCCAACAATATTTAAATGAAATCTTACAACTGTCTAACTTTTCCACCTTTGAAATTTTCTGCCACCTGATGAATAGGTTCTGCTAAAACTAAAAATGCCTAACGACATTGGCAAAGAAAATAAAGTTCTAGATTGCTTTACATTTATTTTCGACTAAGGTAGATATATTCCTTTATATATATTTAATAGAGGGATTGAGTACATGTAGCGATGAATAGCTAAGTTTATTTATCTTATTTCTGAAATGTGCTTTGGAAGTAAACAAAATCAATAATTTTCAATCTGCGCCCATTTTCTTTAGCCACGTCACATGTTTTGAAAACTCAAATTTTGAGGAATTTGTGGTGAAAAAAAAACATAAAACCGTTAAACGACACCTTTTAGAGAATAAAACACGACCCTTGCTTAGTATTACTAAAGCGCCTGTTTGAATTTGTTCAAAATAACTTGACAAATACAGCTTTAATCGGGGTTAATGCCGATACAACGCCGAATTAAAATTTGACCACCAGAGAGCGCGCATTTCAAAATGGAAGCGAAACAGCCACAGTGGCACAAATTAGCAGATAATAGTGTAAGTAATTTACTGTCGCTACTTTAAAATACCACTTTTAACAAAGCTATTACTTGACAGTCAGGGTGTGCACATATCGACAATTCTAAACACTCGATAAGTGATCATTTCTTAATATACAAAGCTGCTAATTACATTGCCCGTTCGTATCGACTTATGTCGTCATAGTTTAATATGACCCCTGCCCTGTAACTGTAAGACTGTATCTCCGCCGCAACACCTGATTCGCTTGAAATCCGGACTAGTTCTTAGTGGTAACTGTTAGTCTTATTCGTGTCTTCCGAGCTTGATTCTGTTAGTTACCGTAAAGCTGTGGAATCTAAGTCAATGTAGTTCTAATATACTGATGTATTGGTCCTAACACTTTGCTTTTCAAAAACTATCGCGTCTTTAGAAATTATCAAAAACGATGGACATTCTCATACATCAATGCTCCAATGGTCTTAGTTTGTTATTATCAAGTAAACAATATTTTTCGTTGCATAACATTTTTTTAATTTTACTAATTTTAACTCAATAAATATGAAATGAATGTATAAATGGCATCTCCATTGATTTTCACTGATTTTTAACCATCTCACTTGTTTACATAGATTTGTAATTTCCTCACTTGATAATAACAAACTAAGACCATCATAGTACTGCTGTATGAAAATGTCATCGTACGAGAGAATTTTTGATTTTGTTAATTTCGAAAGATAATAGTTTTTGAATAAGATAGTAATATGTCAGATATTGGACCTATTGTTAGGACTAAAGTCAATATTAACAGCAGAAAACACAGAGGACAAGAATGTTCAATTAGACTAGAGTGACTATAGTGTCTTTAATCATGAATCACATGTAACACTAGTGTAAGTAGATTTGGTAGTGAATTGGAATTGTCAAATGACTGAGCACTTACATTGTAATGACCCATGATGCTGGTGATTTAGGATTAAGTCTATTAATACTGGATTCATCACCGACATGCTACCATTGCACCCTTTGGCCTTCCATAGGGTCATGGACCTGGCTACATGACCGTGGCTTGGCATGGCTTGACTCATGTAGTGCACTAGAGCAAAGTAAAATGTTTTTATTTTGGTTGGAAAACTTCAAGCTTTTAACATATATAGAGGTCCATTAACCTACGGGTCTGCCACAGGCAAGCCATCAACTTTTTCATGCCTTTCTTGTTTAAGCGCACAAGGTGAATAGTAAGGTCATGTATCCAGGACCACATTAACTTGTGAGATGTTTGTAAAGTTTCAACTATATCTGCATTGTTAATGTTGAATTGGTCAAACATTGTACCCCTTAGCCTTAAACATAGTCTATATGCTTACTTATTATGCATTAGTTTAGTCGACTGTCATATAATCCTTGGTGCATTCTTCCCCCATATTACAGAAGACAAATGCCTTTCTTAATTTGCAAAATCTGACTGACTTCTTTCTAAAACTAAAGCTTATAAAATGAGTAATAACTATTTTTTCATTCCATTACTACAATTCGGAAAAAACTAAATGTTTTCTTGACAGGTAATTTTACTCTTGGTTTGTGGACTGTAAGGCTCTAGTACTAATACTAACCATGGTCAATAAGATATTTCCCAGTTATCCAAAGGGACACTTTCAATTAGATATTGAGGTGGGTTTGGGTTCAAAAATGGTTCTGCATGCGGTAAATGTGTATGGACATACATCTGTTAATTCCCTCTCAATTTCAGAGCCTGTAAATCATTGCTATATTTTAAAATATATTTTACATATATTTTATGATTTCTTACCTCTCAAATTTTATATCTTATGGTAGTTCCATAGAGATGTAAGAAATCATAAAATATACAAGTTTTAAATGATCTAAGCAAAGAATTATAGGCTCTGACACTCAGGGTGAGTCAATTTTGTTTCAAAAACAAATTGAAATCATCAAAATTCATTCATTCTTGTTTCTATCATTTTTCATGTGACACATTATGTTACACTCAGCAATTTGGTGACTAACTGCTTGCAACAAGAATGATATTTTATAATCTGTGTTTGATACATGATAAAATTATAGTACGGAAATAGAAATAAAATTAGGTTTGGTTGACATTTTTTTCACAGGTCTTGCAAAACGTTTAATTCTTTTTCGATATTATCTTGGGTTAATAGCGAAAAAGACTTTGTCGTGCAATAAATGAAATTCTTTATTTCTGTGAATTTAAAGAGATATAAGAACAACACAGAAATGTATGCAGTTTACTGTCTCAGTATCTGTTTCCTGTTAGTTTTCTCTGAATTTTTTGAAAACTAGCCTTGATCTTAGAACTGTTTCGGAATTTTCTGTTTTAAATACTGCAAGTTGCATATATATTTTGTAGTTCATGTGGTCAGATATAGACTTTGAAACTAAAAATTTACACATAAATGTAGAATTTCAACTTTAATTTATTTTAAAAGCCCTGATAGTGAAAAAAACACATTTTCTTGGCTTCTTGTGTTAACAAAATGTAGAGATTTATAAAATACAGTTGGAATTTTGTAGTACTTACTTGAGTATAAAAACAATATGAAGTAGATTCATAGATGATACATTCAGCAGTAGATGTTACTGTAATGTTATGCTTATTAAGTTTGTTTTCATGGATTAACGCTATTTTTATTTGTCAACTACTTCTTCCAGACTGTAGATCTGTCAAAGTTATCAGACAAAGAACGATGGAGGTAAGCTTTGAAATTTCATAGATTTTCTTGCTTTTCCAGTTTTTTTGCATCACAGTAATAAATGAAATAACACCAAAAAGTGCTTTGATAAAAATCTTACGAGTTAAATACTTTCACATATGTGTGTTGTTACATGATTATAGATTTCCATAATATTAACATTTTGTCTTTAGCATACTCATACCACAATCCACCTACTCTATGACAAAATAAAAACACATTACCCATTTTGTTTTAACGGCTGTATACCAGCCCCCTTAAGAAGTGATACTTCACCCATCATTAAGACTTTGACTGCTCTTATTTTTACTAAGCCATACAGATTATCTGTTCTACTGCATCCCTATTCAATGGTGATTGTTGGTTTAATGGAGATGTTAGACTAAGTAAACACACTGTTTGTAGAGTTCTTATGGTTTCTATTCAGATAAATCCTTAGTACTAATTAGATAGACCTATAATAGACTAACCATGTGCACAGAAAAACATTCAGTTTATGCCCAGTAAAAGAAAGTACAGCAGAATAAATATATTCAAAATAATGATTGTTTCTATTACAGGTTAGAGCACCAGGAGTTACATGAAAAACACAGAGGGCATGAAGCCATGCATGCCGAAATGGTGGTTATTTTACTAGTCACATTAGTCGTAGCTCAGATCTTCCTTGTACAATGGAAACAACGACATTTTAGGTCATATCAGGTAAAGCCATAAACATAAGTTCACTACACGTTTTTGAGTAATCCAACATATTTGTACCATATGCAAGAAAGTGCCGCGGCATAGTGTTTTCGAGGGGTGTTTTATTATTTCATCAGTATGGTAAAAACCATGATACGATGACACCACATTGTCACACTTCATTATGAACAGTAGTAAAGCTACTATGGCCTTATTTTTATTGTCATATTATTTTTTCAGATAGCAACGTTAATAGGCATGTGGGTTATACCAATATTCTTCTGTCTAAAGTTTGGTTGGATGAGGTTCATAGTGATATGGGCAGTTTTTTCTATTATAACCGGTTACGTAACATTCAGAGCTACTAGGAAGCCTTTAGCAGGGACAACACCTAGGTAAACTATTGTTGTATCATTACAATATGCAAAATTAGCCTGTCGGTAGGCTAAAAAGGACTACTTTGAGGTGATATTACTGGACATTTTTACTTTACTTCTTCATTTATAGCAGTAATCTCTATAACAATCGATTTTAGCAAATAAATTACAAATGCATATAACTTGATTTTATATATTTCTAATATAATTTATTATTTAATATTGCTTTTATGCCTTGTGTCTTTATGGTCTACTGCTGCTTTTATACTGCTTCTGTACTGCTAAGTGTCTGATTGCGATTCATAAACTGACAAACAACTATAGATGTGTAACTACAAATTAACTGATATCATAGGAAGTTAATTGTAAACAGGATTTTCATGTACATAATGATGTTACATGTGTTATAAGCAATCATGCAAATACAAATAACTGTTTTTCAGGTTGGTCTACAAGTGGTTTTTACTGGTGTATAAAAGTAGTGAATTTGTTGGTGTAACAGGGTATCTTATAATAATGTTCACATTGTTTGGACTCAATTTAATATTCATGATTAAACCAAATGTTGCCATGGATTTTGGACTGTTGTTATTGTTCTACGGACTTTATTATGGTGTAGTGGGAAGAGATTTTGCTGAAGTGTGCACAGACAAAATGGCAGCACACATAGGGGTAGGTTCACTAATAGTGCTGGAATTTCTTTGTCAATTCTAAATAGGGCTTCTAAATACTGGCTTCTCATACTTGGTGTCATAATAGGCCTTTATTACAAGAAGGTTACCTAAGAAGCTTACTACATAAGTCATTCGTCCTGCAGAACCATACCATTCCAGTACTGTACTGCAGTTATTGAGTGGTATTCGTTGGATTTATTGCCTAGGTTGATTTTAGCACGCCACCTGGTGTATGCAAATAACATGCAGGAATTTCTGAAGCAATGTCAAGCTAAACTATTTACTGTTTAATTCTGCTTAAAAATTTTGATTAGTGATTTATTGAACTGATTTGTTAGGTATATTTATTAAACATGTACATAGTAACTTCTAACATTATGCATTTAATCATTTGTCCTAAATAACTTTATATCATATTTTGGTGGAACTTAAAATCAATTATTGTACCCCCAGCAGTAGGCTGGAGGTACTTTGGATTTACCCTGTAACCGCTGCGTCCGCCGCGTCAAATTCACTGTTATCAGGATATCTCAAGAAGGCAATGTGATATCCATTTGAAACTTAAATCGTATATTACT
>JAOXYB010090051.1:0-22228 GCA_028565635.1 Phoronis ovalis
ACATACATGATGCGAGTTCCCAGTCTCATAATGTAAAACATACATGATGCGAGTTCCCAGTCTCATAATGTAAAACATACATGATGCGAGTTCCCAGTCTCATAATGTAAAACATACATGATGCGAGTTCCCAGTCTCATAATGTAAAACAGTACGCTGAATAGTATGTATTTATACTGTTCCTAAATAAAAAAAACTAAAACCTTTATAAATTTGGGAAATGTCCACAAACTTTTATCAGTAAAATACTAAATGAGGTGATGATTTTTGGAAAAAAAAATTGATATTTTTCAATGCATAAAATATGATCTTTTCTCACAAAAATCCCCTAGTGGACGAGCCTTGAAACTGTCACTTTTCTGCAATACTAGCTCATGAATTAACGCATGTACACATTAAGCATGCAGGGTAAATTTAGATGGTTTTTCGTTGTGTTCTTTTATGACAAACTAATTACCATGAAAATAAATAACAACTCAACTTGACTATTCCACTTACTTACCATAATGAGAAGATTATGCATAATAAATTGCGTACTAATAACAACACTGATTAAACAATTTCGACGTCTTTGAAATAAATCGCTCAATAATTGGCAGAAAAGCAAATTTGGTGTTCTCATTTTAGTTATAAATAGGTGAAAGGAATAAGTTAAAATTGCTTTCCTACTAGATTCGGCCAGAAAAGTTTCGAACCTGTTCTAGTCTAAAGTATGTGGGTATTTAGTTTCTCCATTTGCCTTCCACGCATTTTAGGCTAAAATGTTCACAAGTTCTTTGACAATCAAATTGTCCTAAGCTGATGTACATGTGTTCAGTTAAAAACTTATTCCCTAAGATAGATACATTGAAAGTGTACAAAGTGATACTATTGAAAAACTTGGTATATTATACTTTTATTAAAAAACTAAATGAAAGGCTGGACACAAGAAAGACGTTCAGAAAGAAAAATAATATTGAAATAAATTTAATATAAATGATGAAAATACATTTCAAAACAGTTAACTATTGGATAATGGCCACTGTGAGACACAAGTCTGAGTGTAATTGTTAAAATGAAATGTTTAGTTTGTTTTACAACCGATAGGTGTCTTGTACACCAGATGCAGACCACTGAGCAATTGGTAGATAATTTTATCATCATTACCTTTTGTAATCGATAAGGTCTAAATACACTATGAAAAGTTAAATATCATAAAATGCCTTTTGTCATGTTTTTATAAAAAAATGTTCTATATCCTCATAGAAATAAATATAATAAAATCCATAACTTGGCGCATAACTATACAATGATAATGAAAACAGGAACTAGAGATGCGCGGTTGACTAATCATGCATAAATCTCTATGGATTCAGAGCAATTCCATAACCTTATTAATGAAATGTGTACAAAAATGTGAACAAAATGTGCTGTTCGATTCCTTAAGTTGATCTGTAATATGTTTATCTTGATATGCAAATACAATGTTAACTTAATTGCTACATCAATTTCATGAAACTTTACTTTTAGCTTACTGAGTTTGCTTGGAACATTATAGCGCGTAGAACGTGATATTGTACTAAAAGCTTAGACAGGCGCTCCAGACCATCCCCCATCACGGAAAATGGCAAATACACCTTAGAATCTACTGACCGCTGAGATGGACAACTTACATGATTTAAAATTTAAAAAATTACACTTGAAACTTACACCAAGTGGTATGTGTCGCAGTAAGGGGGATTTTGGTGTTAAATCATAGACAGTAGAGTGAGTGTTTTATATAAAAGTGTCACTTTGCTAACAACGTTGGAGGCCGCAGTGCAACAGCAACACGTGATAACACCTGTTTTTAATATACTTACTTTTATTTAATGCACTGCCGATAGTTGCGCAATTTTAATGAAACTAGTTTCCCATCTGATTAGTATTGCGCATCAATATGAATGTGTTTTTGTACCAACATTAAATTAATTAGACAAAATTCACAGATTTGTTAGTCAAATTAAATATCACTGATGATAAATAAATAACGGTCAGATTTCTTTTATACAAATGCATTAATGCAGTCGAATAGAAAAGAACCTAGCAGTTTGTCAATACCTGGCATATTAATAAATCAATTTTCTACATGTGTTCGTATTTTTCGTTCCCACCGAAGTGTGATATACCTTATGTTTACTTACGTGTGAAGTTAATCGATGTGTTATTTCAATATTAATATAGCTAGAGAAACAGCTCATTTTTTCCTAACTAATCAATTGTCATGTCGTGTACTGTTTGATGAGCCTCCGGCAAAGGATCAACACAAGCGTGTAAAAATTTGTTGATAATATTTGATTTTAAAAAAAATCGAATTAACCTTTCAATTTTAAAATCGAATAATTAGCACCATGCTCATCGTGTCACTTTAAATGTTGTTATCAAGCTTTGGAGCACAGTACAAAACTTACATGCGAATATATCGCTCTATATGAGGAGGCGCAAAAGGCAAAAAGTGAATTTTTGGCTTTCGATCCACCTACACGTTAGATCGCTTTTAATTATCTTACATCAATATGTCATTATTTCAGTCACCTAAAATATTTTATTGTCAATTATTATTAAACAATGGCAAGAAACAATACGTATAAACAAATCACAGAATCACATCACAATGAAATTTCATTAAACACTACTACAACCTTTATACAAGTTCATTGTTTATAAATGTTATTGACTACAAATACCTATGACCATAACAATTAACAATCATTATGATAAGTATGTTATCAGTAAAAATAAAATCAGATTTCGCGTCTAGTTATATATGCTGTGTGGTCGCACTCCAACCCCGGTCATTTACTCCTTCATACTTGAATCTTGAATCTGCTTATGGAGTATCTTTATCCCTAGACTCCTGTGAATTTTTTTTTTCGATTTCTCTGCATCAGCTTACCGGTAACAGACATAAATAACTATAATTTTGTATTGAAGATACGCCGATATAGCTATACATGCTAACACACGGGGGATACACGAAAACTAAAAATACAATATGTTCATATCTGTAGATGGTATAAATATTATATATACATATTCTTCGAACTACGTTTATTTTGTCATAACCTTACGTTTGCTTATTTTTATAGATTTTGTTTATCAAATGTTTCTAATCATATATACCACATATCTTATAATCCTTCTAGAGCAAGAATTACTAAAGTCTCCAACTAGTGGGCAATATAAAATATTGGTTCAGCATCAAGTCAGCTAAAATTATAATAATTCAATTATTGAAAGCTTTCTAAATAGAAACCTATGTGTTAATGATTCGGTAATCAATTTGTGAATTGCTTTCACAGGTTCTCTAGCTAACGAAATATATATTACTTACGCATTGCAATTAATATTTAAGCAGACACCTATGAAATACCATATGATCAAAAATCTTCCTGTGCACTCGTTTCATTCACCTGTTTCTCTATGTGAGTTTAACGCTGGTATTTTATAAATCTATATTTTAATGTGATATATTAAAATATAATTTGCATATTAAGCTGCTTTTACACTTGGTTTTTCAAACAGTTCGAAGTGGGTTAAAAATCTGGGAGGGTCATTCCTTATACAGGTCAATATTTTGAATATATCTAAAGGGCTCCGCCTGAAAAGAGTTTGCCACCTCTCTAGTTCAGGAAAAAGATTTTTCTTTTTTTCCCGGAAAAGTGGTATGTTTTAGAGGTTCGGGCTGTACGAAATATTTGGAAATGACCACCCCTTATTGAACTATATAGGAAACGACCCCCGAGATGTTTAACTAATGCGAACTGTTTAGAAAGGACAGCTGTGTATATTTGACGGAAAATACAAAGGTACTCATTTTCAGTATTGTGTATAACACTTTTACAGCAACAAGATGATGCAGAATTAAATAATTAATGAAGCTTGTATCACAAGTGCAACTGTTTAGTTATGATTAATCGAAATATTTTGTTTAACAATCTGTCTGCATAGTGCAAGTAATCTAATACAAGTAATAATGCAAAAAGAATTGACATATTTAAGTTTCTGCGACTATATGGTAAAAAAGTTATTTTTTTATTATGTAGCATCTCGCAAACTGTCAATATAATAAGAATAGCAATCAGTAGATTTAGATGCTTGCTAATGAGAATAGAACCGTGACGTAACCGGTGGTATTACTCAATAAAAAAAGATGAAATCATGATCATGACAGTTCCACATTTTCAAATATTACTGTAAGCAAAGATATTTCCAGAATTTATTGCCCTATTTTACCAGAAAACGGAAATGTTCCTATGAAAAGAACAAACCCTTTTTTAATTTTCAAGGAACCAGGAAATCGAAATAAGTACAACTGGTACTAAGTCATCATTGTTTAGTATACTAATTATAATTGTATATTAAGATGCTGGAAAGTTATAATATATAATACTGATCTATTAATTAAACAGAACTGCCTTTGTGTTGTAACAGTACACTCGTGCGGGGACGAAATTCCTTCGGCAGGTGATCTTCTTTAGTGTATTTTAAATGTTAATTACGATTGTCTTTCTTCGAAATTCTCCCGTATTTTTTGCTTTTAAGGACAATTTTTTAAGGCAATTTTGATCAAACAAATGTCTTTTTCTGGACCTTTTCAGCGAATTTTGGAACAATCATGCGTACCTATTTCGTATGTTGAGTGATGCCACCGGGGGAAGATAGCACAAACTAAAACCGGTACCTAAAAATGAGGAGTTGCACATTCTTCGTAACACTACTTAATCTATTAAAATGTCCTAAATTTGTAGTTTTTATCAGAACGCTGGGTATACCTGCATATTTACACTAACGAATGATTAGACACTGTAACATTTTAGACTCTCGTAAACGGAAAACCACCTTCCCATGGCAACTGCACTGTTGCTAAGTTTATTTACAAAGCTATGACATTACATTGACTTTCTGTCTCAAAATAACTGTCAGTTGACTTCTTAACTTCGTGTGCATATATAGTAATAACAATGTTACTTATGCAAAAGTAAGATTGTATAATTATGTAGCTTAGTATAGTATAGTATAGCGCAGTATTATTCTATTGTTATAACTTAAATGTTGAATGCCAAATATGTATAATAAAAGAAAAAATAACAGTTTAAAACATTTCGCTAACCATTCAAAATTAGCATGAGCCTTATTTTATGCTTCAATCACCTTATAGGATACGTTTTGCAAGGCAAGTAAGAATATCAAGGGAACTGTTAAAAAAACGCGTGAATTAACCTTGAACCTCGCAATTCTCATCTTTCCCTTGGCCGGGTCCCTTGGTAACCATACAATCCATGCAGTAATACGATGAATTAAACCATATCGGCTCAATCAACTTAATAGGCAATCATATAATTGATGAAGGACACATAAAATTATCGAATCAGTATAGAAGATCCCTAAATGAACAACTACTATGGTTTATATCATTGTTAGCTACAAAATGAATGGTCAGCAGTTACAGAAATCCATTGAAACATGAAGCAAGTCGGGTGGAAAAGAAAAAATAGTAATCACCATGACGCAATCTAAAATAAGTTACCCGCCACAAAATATGTTATTTTGCGCTTTAGCGGCCTCTTCTTTATCTAGCTTACAACTGTCAACGACGGTGTTTCTGTCAATAGGTTTTCATAACTGGTGGTTTATCAATCGTGCTTTTTTTAATCTATCACATCTAATTTGATCAAGTTGAGGAACATAATAGAGGCGAAATGTGATCAAAATTAATTTTAGAAATGCACATGTATATATGCCGTTAAAAAAAATTCAAATAGCATCACATAGCTCGGTTACTGCTTTCACTTGGTAATTACTTATATAGTTTTGTCGAACTAAACATTACAAAGGCAATCAAGCATAGTATGCTGTTGCATACAGTTTAGTTCTCTTCAGTTACAGCACGGCGTTCGTCAAATGGAACTAACATTTGTAGGTTTTAATAAGTGTAATCGTCATGGAATCAAAAAAATAAAATGAAACTTATCCTGCACAGTTAACAGAACAAGATCAGATGAAGTGAAATAACTGTTAATATAGATAAAACTGTTTATTATTGTCTGCCGTGGTGTAGAAATAACTACATTATTTATTATTATATGATTTGTACTAGCTGCCCCATGTAAAATTTAGTATTGTTTTAATGTTCTAAGAATGGTGTACATAATGTCAATGTCATATTTATAGAGCATAATTGTTAAAAAGCTATGAAGCAAAAGGAAGTCAATAATTGTGTAACCTAATTTCAATCTATAAGTTTTAGTTTTTTAGAATTTATGGAAACTTTTGTACAAATTTTGTGTAAAATTAAGCTTATGTACTTCTTTAATGATAGAAAAACAGGAAACAAAAACAGGTAACTCCTAAATTGTTATAATTTTCATCAAATTTCAAACCTGTTTGTTATGACAGAAAAATAGAATTAAAATCATAAAAAATCCTAGTTATACAACAAGATTTAACCACAGCTCATGGAAACAAAGCCTTAAAAACAAGACAAAATGTCAGAGCCAAGAAAAATTAATGGAAGAAGTGTGTCTTCTTAGGATGGATAATCTCATGAAATTAGGCAACCTTTATTATTGATACAAAGGTGGCATTTAAATTAGAAACATACACACGTTCACACATAGCCGAATAGTTGAAAACAAAATAGGTACAGGTTTAACTAAAAAATATGAAATGGCAGAAGTTAAAGTAAATGTCCTACAATCACTAACAGACAGGAAATGCTCTGTAATGAGGCATACAGTTACATCATTGGAAAATCGAAATAACCCTACCTGAAACAGCCTGCTGAACACATAGCACACATGAAAACAGAAATAATATCATCGTGGTGTAATCCTTCATCTTTCTAAAGAACTTATCTAAACGTCATGATCGTTCGAGTACCACTTGTTATAGTGTTGCCAGTAGCAGACGATATTAATAATAGGTATACAGAACGTTCAGTTAACCGGCTTCCGTTCATTTATTTATCCGTGGTATGGTAATACCTCAATCACGTGTCTATTTAGTAATGACGCTGAATTAGATTAAGACCATATCGACCGGTAGAAATATTTATATTTTCATTCAAATGTATAGCTAACTGACTTCGATTTTTTTCAATTCTGAGGGGAATGTAATGTTCCATAAAAGTGGATGTACCAAAACAGTGACTATAAAAAGTATTTTTTAAAGCGAGTAAAGTTAATTTAAAAAGAAAAAATTATATCTCTGATCAAACATACTTTACATATTATGTATATTTTCCGGAAAATGTATTTTAAAACAGTATTTTTTTGAAAATGCTAATATACAATGCTCAAAATATTACATAACGAAATTCACTTGCAATAGTTTCTTTACAAAACTATATATACATCGATTTTGATGAAAACAAATTTGTTTTGCTACTTTAAAGCTTGATTAATAGTGTTAATGCCGGGCTTTACTAAGATTTATATACCATCGACCATCATAATCGGTCTAATGATTCTGTGTAATCAATGCATAATGATATACATAGTCATCTAAGCACCAGCACAAAACTCGTAAAAAATTGTGAGAACGTTCAATTTGATGTATTTCAGGCAAGACCCTTCCCTTAATTTTCACCGTTTTCTGCCAGAAATCTCTCATTACTGACTTAACAAATTGGTCGAGGCTTAGTTAATACCAAAAAAAAAAAAGTTTTTAACTGCAAACTATCACGATGTATTTTCAGGTTTTTGTTTATTTACTCGTTTGTAAACATGTGGCTCGACATTTCGGAAATGTCGATGATATGTTGATATGATAAACATTAAGACATATTAATAGGTTAATCAAGTACGGGATATCATGATCTGACGTGATTTAATTGAAATATTGCTGTTAAAACATGCTAATACATAATACTGCGACAGCCAAAACCTCTACATGCACTTCAAATGTAGTACCTAGTAATTTGTTGAAGGACGTTTAATCATTGATGTGTTTATATCTCTTCTAATTTTATACCCTTCAAGGTAAAAGGGAAATGATTAATTGAAAAAATAAAAAGAAGAGAGGAGAACAAAGGCATCAAAACAATGGAGAAAGAAATTGGGATAAGAACTTACTGCAGTAGATACATTGAGCAGACCGAGACACGGAGTTAAATATAATTATCATACCGGTATACATAGTATTATCCTACAAATTAATTTTAATGTAGCCATTGAAGTTTTTAAAAAATATATCTTAATGTTTTTGGGGAGTATTGTTTCTAAGCACGTAGTTACGATAGAGGACTTTAGTTAAAATGCTAGATCTTTCGTCTTGTATGACACGAAGCATAAAATGTATCATCTTATGCTTCATGAATAAAACATGTAGATTAACTATTGTTTTGTACGATGTGATATTGATAACAATTCGTGATTTCAAAAAAACAGTTACTTATTGATAGGTGTGTAATGACTCAGGAAAGGTTCTTAAATAAATTAGACTTATTAATATCAGAAACATTTCAGGTGCTGATGTCTCCCTACAGACCTCACAATCCACCGCGGTTCACTTGTTAACTCTTTTGAATAGTGGGGTTGATTCTATAAAAGTATATCTTACTTTCCCGTGTCACCCTGAAATTGGTATGTTATTTATAACTTATGCAAGTCTATAACGGTAATTATAATCCCTTAACTCGATTATAGTTATGATGGGAGTCAACTTAATTAACGCTTCCGCCCTGGTGTCATCGTAAGCGGGATGCTACTTACAAGTACCTGAAGATATATATTAGACTATATATTAATAGATTAACAGAAATGTGTGTCTTTCGCCATTTGCTGCAAAATACATATCATGTACAGTGAAAGTCTGCAAGGAGAGACTTGTGTTACTTGTGAATTTCAGCAATGCTTCATGTATAATGGAAAAAAGTATTTTGTGATCTTTATACAAAAGGAATAAATAAAACGAAATGATGTGATTCACTAACATACACGATATCTGGTTTTCTGTTTTCGGAAGTTTGTTGATGAATAATTAAATTTTTATTAACCGATTCTGTTCCGTGCGGGAATATCAAGAATATCTCTCCCAACAGTTGATCTAATCAATCACTGAAGCCAAATGTTTCATGATTAAAAAAAGAAATTGATCATGTTTTCAAATTTTATATGTAATTTAATTGTTTTTATCTTGCTCCTGGCAATATTTTCTCTCCATTAACTACTCAGAATATTAAAATAAATGCATTTTCAATAAATAAAAAAATTAACTAAAACTTATTTTTCATGATTAACAAATACAAAGACTCGGTAGATTTACTGTTACCAGGTGGGTACGGTATCACGTAGTAGTACTTCTGGGGAATTGAGCTGGGAATATAGCTGATATGTATCGAAAAGCGTATCACTCAATTTGTGCAAAAACAGTCGATGATTTTTATAAACTTTGCCCACCAGAAACTTGAAATGAAAATGATTACATGAACATTAGATTAATATATATTCAATAACAATATGTATCAGTGCAATCACCATATAGGGATTTACGTGCCAGGTAATAATGAGGTATTCAGAAAGACCAGTCACACTACTGAGTACTACCATACTAGCATGTATTGTGGTCACGACTCTCGATGGAATAGATTAATTAATTGGTTGATTTTACGCTAATTAAATAATAAAGGTGATCAGAGAATACATGTAGTCCTTATATTCCTAGAACTTCAAGTACCCATTGTTAAGCGGTTTAGACAATTTCTTCCGAGTCACCAGTCTGACATTTATAAATACACTGTTTTGCATCTACATCTCTATTTATAATTAAATATAATTGCTATTAATTCATACAACTATTTACAAATCTGTTGTCTGTCTGTAGTGGGAATAATATAATTTTTCTTAGCAGTTATGACATTATATTCATCCTTAATCATAATTTTGAAAATAGACAACAGTGTTTCGATCCCTTTATCTGCACACCACTATGGATGCTAATTAGTAGGTACCTTTACCGCCATCTAGTGACATTTTTATATGATGTTAAAATACACATTATTTGTTTTTCACATAAATCTATAAATCCCTAAAGATAAAATTTGTTTACTGGCAAAAACTAGAGTACAGAGTGCGATTTCAGTGCATATTCGGTTATAAAAAATTAGGAAAAGAGTATTAATACTAACATAACACAATTAATATTAATTTAATATTACAAACGGTATATATAACAAAACCAAACTTTCTCCTTTCCCTATGTATGTATGGCATTCACGGACAATATACTGTAATTCACTTGACAGTTATTTTAGATGGCAAGTTTATTATTTAAATTAAAAAGAAGATGAGAAATTGTGAAGTGGATACCTTTAAGGAGTTCTTGAATGTGTTTATTGAAAAGCCACTAGGTGGATCGCAGTATGCTTCTTATGGTAAGATCCAGGCGATCTCATTAACACAACGTATACTAAATGTTCCTATTTTAAATTACGTACATTTAGTTGTCTGCTTTGCTAAAAAACGATATCGTTTAGGGATAATTTTTTATAGTAGGTTGCAACAGTATGCATGTATACCTGAGATCCAATGTTTTCAAATTCATACTTAATTGTTGCAAATGTACAGTTTACAGAAAATGCAGAAGCATGACTCTTTTAGACATTTTGTGTAAGTTTTAATTTCTATCGGAAGCTATTCATCATCACATAATCCATTTATTAAATATTAAAGGTTTTGTTTGTAAAACACAATGCAATTTCTGTCAATATCCTAGCTCATGTGGAGATTTTTATAATTACCTCCATTAGTAAACATGTAGTTTTGTTTTCTGATTCCTTCATATATAGACCTGCCGGGATCTATGAGATAGTTAACTCAACCATACAAGACAGCGATCGGGCTGATGGCACAATAAAGCGACGTAACGAGAATTTATGTAACCTGAACAAGCTAAATTTTTAAAAATCAAAAAATAGCAAACATATATATTGCATAATACCTTTGTTGTCCATGTCTTTACTATATTTTTGTTCGTCCTGGTTACATGACCCTACTATGGCTTGCCTGCCGCGGACCCGTAGGTTCATGGCCCTCTGTGTGTTAAAAGCTATTGAAGTATCTCAAAATATTTTTTCTAAGACGCCGTGCACTAGAATAAAGATAACCCCAAAAAAATGTTTTGGTTGAAAAACATCAATAGCTTTTTTTCAACATACAGAGGCCCATGACCCTACGGCTCCGGCGCAGGAAAGCCATGGTAAAGTCATATAGCCAGGACTATATTTGTGTTAGCTATGATGTCTTTAAATTTGTGTTAGCAATGATGTCTGTAATATTTTCCTTAACAATTTTTTGCTTGGGTCACTTAAATTATGGTCGTAAATTATGAAGATAATTTTTTGCTTTTCCTGGATTCTTGAAAACATTTGTGAAAGCTTCAGTCACAAGATTATTTGCAAGTTATTAATCCATGCATTTCTAAGCATAACAAGAAATAAAAAATGCGCCAAACAGTAGCGTATGCAATTAATGCCTACCTACATAATTATATAGTTTTAAGAATGACGCAACGATTTACTTTTGATATCTGCCAGGAATCCCGAGTTGAATGATCTAATTAAAAGCCGCTTAACTCGAAATAATTAAAACTTTAGAACGAAAAATCAACAAGATGGTCATATTTTAAGTATTAATACACAAGTTGCGGATTTTTCAATTCATTGCAGATGAAATATGTGAACGGTTATTTGGAATTATTTGCTTAATTACGGGCACTTAATTTGGGACTTAATTGCGTACATGTTAACTATCTTCCATGTTTATGTACATTAACCACTAATATTAGCGATACCAATATATATATATATATATATATATATATATTATATCTTCCGCTTGATATAATGATTTGGAGGGCTGGAAAGCATTCAATTTAGTACGAAACTAAATATAGAAATAATGCTAAAGTTTTGTTTTGTTCTTTTTGATAGATATTACCCGGGAGATATTATTTCATTTCACAGACTTCAGAATATGTTCTTAATCATACTAAGTCACCAACAGCCAGCAAAATTATTTTGCATTGATTCAGCATAATCAAAGAATTGAGAAATATTTTTTTTTTAAATTAACTGAAACTATCAAACGAGGTATGTAGCTATGATTGAGACAGCAAGCACAAATGTTTAATTTAGAAAGTGTCATAAAATGCAACCCAATGCATTATTGTTACTTCGATTCAGTATATAATTAAATATCTATTAAAATGTAATAATGAGAGCTTATTGACATCAGGATGTAGAAGCAAGTAGATTCCTGAAGTAAGTAAATGTGTAAGTTACATAACAATTTTCAATTACTAGAAGTATAATATAGGCGGAAATTATATTATTCTGTATCAAATTATGCAGTCTATATAGTGAAACTTTCATTAAATATAAGGTTACGTCGGCGTGTATTCAGACTGAACTGCATTCTTTCTCTGTTGCGCCTTATTATGCTGGGTTTAATATATCAGTAGAGGAGCTACTGTATGGTCAAACTTATTACTACGGGAGTACTTAGTCTTAGCTTTGGCAGGTTTATGGGTAATTAATACAGTGTATCCAATTCCTAATTAGTGTTAATAGTTTGCAATTACGTATCTGTACAAAAGTATGCATGTGGTGCAAACTCATAACATACGCATACTAGCTGAATAAATAATTCGCATTAATTGTCGTCGAAAATAATGCTGAAACCTGATGACATAACCGGTGATTTATATGAACTTAGACAGTTTTATCTTATTAACTAGCATTTTAATTTGCAGTTGATTTATTCTATTAACTATATAGAGAGTTCTTAGCAATTCCCTGTTCCTATATCGAACGTCTTAGGGGAAACTACGCCTACAATAACTACCAGCTGAATCTCCTTGTGTATTGTTACCATGTTCAACCTTTTATCTTTGCTAAACAGTGTGGTTACACAAACTTGTAGAAGGGGTTGGAGTCCTTGTTTGGGCACTAGCGAGGCTAGCAAAAAATACATTTTTCTTGAATCAAGGGAAATTGTTGATAAACACCTATAACAACTTTCAGGTGAATCTTAGTTATGATTTATTGTTTTTATATTAAAGAAATTATAGAGGTAAACACATAGATGGGGGCTCTGCGGGCAGAGAGTACACGTAGGAGTATTTATTGAACTTTCCTGCATCCTACTGAAGAGTGATATATTTCGAAAAGTAAAGCTCGCGTGGAAAGTTACAACCTTAATTGTGTTTATAACTTTAAAGTGCAAACAACCCCTGTTATTCAAACGAGACATTGGGCTATCCCGAACTCCACACAAATATAAGTTCAATAATTGGTAGCGTTTTTGTGAGTCAATCATTATTTCTGGCTTAGATGTTCATTAAAATGTAATTTCTTTAAACAATTATGTTAATAGATAAACACTTGCATGCTGTCAGTTGTTAAGTCCACTCTGCAAGTAGTTTACACAAGTATGAAAAAACAACGGATGCTGATCGTATTTATCTTTTTGTAAGTAATTTTACACGAAAAGAAGATTTCGAGCAAAAGCGTAAATACCTATGAATTTTAATCCACGTGTGTATTCAATTTCGTTAACCCTGTAACAGTATGCAGCAAGAAAGAACTGTGTATGCATTACCATACACGACATGCACTATTACTATAAAAAAGCATATTTATTAATGTACCTGCATAATACTATCATTGTTTTGTGAAACTGCAGTAAAATATTTCTAACCTAGAGAGGGTTAGTTACAGTACATGTTCTTGATACGGCTATTACTATATCTTGTAAGGTACTATGAATGTTTACACTTTACGATTAATGTTTAAAATCTAAGTCCTGTGACAGAAACTTTGTGTTCGTAAACTGCAACATCATGTTTTGATAATTTGTATTTTGGGATGCATAGAATACAGTTATCTGTACCTGTACCAGTAAAGTGGTATTTATCCTCTTTGTTAATATTTACAGTATATTTTAAGTACCAGCTTATTAAAAATTTAGTAAATGATTTTAAACTTTAATTGGATCACCTGTTATGATTCGAATCAAACTGACAACGCCCAGTGAATGAGTTTTTTTTGGTGTATCATCCGTTGTCATTAATTACTGTATTATGCACTTATAGATGAAATAACTAGTTTTTGCACTATAAATGGTCTAACTAAGCTAACTGAGATTTTATCAGAATAAATATCTTTCTTTTTATGAATAAATTGTGTGATTGTTATTGACAAATTCTTGTAATAAAAGAGTTCGTGACTTATCTTCTAGATTTTATGACTTGATAAGCTTTGATAGTAATAAATCAGTATTCCGTCTGTATCATTTATCTAGCAAAAAAAATAACTCAAGATGAATTTTTTTTCCTGATGCATGTTAAACTAAACAGACCCGGCATTATTCATAGTCGTCACATGTGAACAAATTGATCTTGCATCGTATCAATAACATTATTTTAGTAATTTCTAATTATCAAAATTGCAAAGAAAAAATTCAATTCTTTTTATTACAAACGTTTTAAATAAAAACTGCACACATTATAAGTCAGCAAACGCTTTTTAACACTAATTCGCAATAGAGCCATTGATAAAAAAGAAGTGCTCTTGAAACTACACAACTCACACATCTAAGGGGCAAAAATAAAATAACGCCCCGTATAAAAATAACAACAACGAATTCACAAAACAACGAATCCATAAAACATGTCCCCCAAATACTTGTGATGAGGATTGTTAAGGTACAGGACTATGTAAAGCGTGAATATTCTCATTTGTTCCTCGGATATAAATGATCGACTCAAGCTCTATTTACTATGCCAACACAAGAATATGTTACTTACAAAGCTTACCAAGCAGTAAACGGTGGTGGGATCTTACATTTCTTTCTCAGTTCACTACTAAATCCGCCATAGGGCATGTCAATTAACCATGGACAACGGAATGTAATATCTAAAGCAATACTTACGAACTATCATGGTACATATTGTTACAGCAAGCACCATTGAAACCATTTTGACTTGTTAAGAAGTTCTATACCTGGAAATAAAGAAAACCGTGGCAATATCGGAATAGGAATACGTCGTCGTGATTTCAATTACAATTGAAGTGAAACGCACATACCCATGCTTTTCATACAAGTTCAGCATGCGTGCACGATTATTATGCTAATACTATAAAACTTTCTTAGTTGGGTACTATAGCATGTCGTCATCCTAAGGAGCATTTGATTTTTTCAGTGACTATTGTATTAAAATAAATGTGTAGTTATAGTTAGCATATATTTTAATTCCTAATGCACACGTGTTAATTTTGTTAAGTAAATTTTATATTGCAAAATATGTAAAGGAACTACGTAATACGCATAAACAAAGCATAAACACAGTAACACACGTTCGCGCACCTGTATTTGTATATAATATTTCCACCGTAGTATAATAACACACAAAATATAAGCAAACCTGCATTTATGCTGCCTCTTGCTTTCTGTCGGTAAACGTAAACTCTATTTTAAACTAAATACATTATTATATTATTTTGGAATTTAATTATTTAAAAACAATGCCATCCAAGTTACAAAGTTTGTCATGGGACTAGTATACCTTTTACTGAGATAACAATAGTACTTTTATACTTATGTTATAATCCCGAGGCTATATTATTACTTATAATTAATTATGAAGTGTATACAACATTAAATATTCCAAACATATTATTTTTGAGGAATTCATTGTACAGTTTAAAGGTATCAAGAGAATAATTACCTTTTTCTACAAGATAAAGTATTTGTAGATTAAATTGTTATGTTGACGCCCAAGGCCACCAACATGTCCACTAGGGGTTTGAAGTATTATCTCACAGATTTACTAATTCATTATTGATATTCTCTGAGACACATCTAGATAATTGGATTGTTGTTATTTTTATCTGAAGACTTTTACTTCAAATAATACCACTTGAACAATACCATTTGACCCAGTATTTATCGATGCTACGACGTCATATTTTTTTAATATAAAATAAAAGTAAATATCTAATATTCCAATTTTCGAAGCAATGAAGCACGTGCATGTACACAAGCAATGGAAAGGGGTCCTTAATGGGAAAAAGCATAGGAAAACTATGTAACTTGCTTCTTATTCGTGGGTAGAAAATTGTTGAATTAAAGTTTACTAATGGAACCTGCACCTCTACAAGAAAACATAAAATACATGCTACACGCTCTTCGCTGTTGAGTGGTTCTGTCCGCAGTTTGAATTACCTCTTTCAGTATGTCCTAGCCTGCTATGCATTGCCAAAGTGAATAACCTTATGGGATATAAAAATGCACAAATACAATTCCATATCCAGTTCATTGAGGGAAACTATGGATAACCTAAATTAAGTAATAATTAACAGCGTTCATGACGATTCGTGATAGGTCGCCAAGTACATAAACATTGAATATGGAAAAAATAGACACTTAGAAAACAAGCAAGAGTGCTACCCAACTGAAATATCAGATATTGAACATTTATGTAATTCATTGTTTTGTTAATATTATACTCCATCTGTTTAATTTCTACAAATTTGATCAGAGATTGAATGTATGCCAATGGTTGTCTTAGCAATGCCATGTATGAGATTACGATATATTTATAATTACAATTTCCCTTCTTTTGCTATGTTATGAACTGGTGTTTGAATATTCATATTGAATATTCGTAACTATAATTTTGCCACAGCAGTACAATTAACTAACGTCTCCATGAATTATTCAGGTATCCTATCTACCCTTTGCTATATAAACTTTAATAATCTGATTCATATCTGTTTTGATAAATCGTGCTTTTGTCCTTTTTGATGCATTTCAGACAAACAGTACAAAACGGTGAACTGTACCTCTAATCCTAGTCAGCTGCGACGAAATAGTTAAAAACCATTATGACTGTGAGATTAGTTGGGCACAATGAACGGCAAAAAATAACCCCTTTTGAATCTATAAGTTCAAAATTCATACCCTTTTTGGGACCTATAGGCTTAAAATGTATACCTTATGCATAATTTTATTCTATATTCGAAATGCGGAACAACGGTGTTTTGAGCGTCTTATTTCTAAACAAACAGATGTCTGACAGCTTTTAATGTCATTTCATTTGTGGCATGTTTTAGTTTTTATGGCCTTTTCAGGGCGTCTTTGGTGCCCTGTGTAACCGCTGAAAAATAATTAAAATATACCCTTTCTTGTAATGAACATGCGTACGCAACTATTCTGCATGACTGTCACCCCCGGGATGTCCTATCACCTAGCATACCTCAACGCTAAACCCTATTAAGGTAGCGAATATTGATCGACACAATTTATTTACACTTATACTTTAAGATAAATTTTAGCTAATTAAATAAAAAGATTGACAGACAAAAGTATGCATATGTTGAAAGCATACAACTTAAACTTTTTAAATCTTTTTAATTTATTTTACTCTGGGTAGGTCATGCAACCTGTACGGATACCAATTTAGGTTAAAACATTAAGGTTTTGAAATTCCAAATAAAAAAGTCATAAAAATACACTTAGTTGCAGTGGGGACCAGATAGCTTGACGTTTGCTCCGGGCAAAAGAATTGGTAACCATAATAGTGAAATTCGGTTTCACAAATGAATCACTCGGGGAATCACTGTTGTTAAAATGTTCTGACGAATGGTAATATTCACAAACTAAAAATATGCGTTATCGTTTGCATTTTGAATCGTAAGCACAATCTAGTTAACTACGCTAAGCAAAAGAACTCACCGAGGATAACTTCATTTGCATTGAAATAAGCTACGAATATTTCCTGATCTGAATGACATATTTACAATAGTCAAAACTAAATCCAGATCGACTACGATATTTTAGGAAGAGGACTGAATACGTAAACAGACACATCTGATAACTCAACTGTTTGGTAGGTTAATTTAAGCCTACTGCATAATACAAACCTGCCCATATAATTATTCTATGAATATATTCTTACATGTGACAAGTTGGATGTACAGATATACTCCAATCAGTAAGAGACCAGTTTAGAACGGTCGTACATTTGTTGTTTTTTAATAAATTGGACGTGTCCGCTTTAAAAGTCATTTGCAGTAATTTGCAATCGCCGCTGGACATAATTGAACTAACCCATAAATGACCAACTGCTAAACACTACCAACTACCCAATTACTTTAGAATATTACGCTTTGCATGTCTATGCCATTTCTTCCAAAAAGTTACAAAACGTAAAATTTAATTACAACTCATTCAGTTGAAACCGTGAAACTGATGCATTCCTTACCACAGCTTGTCATAATGTATCTCATTCATTGGCGAACATGTTTTTTTCCATAATAATTCCTTATTACGTACGATTCAACACATTCTCCGTTATCTGACTTGTTTTTCATCATATCATTTTTTATGTATTGATGAGACTTAAACTATTAATTCGCCTTATGATGAACAATATCAAGCTGCACATTCAATTTTAGATTGGAGTCAACTTCAAATGATGACAACATGCGATCGATCGCACAAGAAATGAACCACAGAGATCTGGGGGTTTACTTGTATTCGTGTCTCGAGCGATCCGTTCTGGTTCATCCAAGAAAAACGCGTGAACTTGCTGGCTTAGTTTATTTGCAAGTCCCAGTTTGTGCTCCTTATTTTTTGTTAAGTGTCCATAAAGAAACAGTATTGGTCATATAATTAATTCTTTGAATAGTCAAAAAGCTCTTATCAATCCGCAACGAAATATTTTAAATTATATTCACAAATCACAAAATTTTAAATTTAAATAAGATGCAGAAGAAAATGGGGTACAGATGGTCAGTAGTGCCTGCCATACCATACATACAAATAGAGTCTTCGTTTTAATACAAACCAATTATAGGAATAACGACGATACTATAACGCAAAAAAGTTGCGTTATAGAACAAATTCCCCCCCGCCAAACGTGATTGATCTTTTCTTCGAAAGAGTTGCATCCAACAAACTAAGTCAGTTAACTTCATTTACGGCTAAATCCGCAAATCTAATTGAGTGTTTATGATGCTTTCTCATTAATGAAGGCTTTATTATGAAAATCAAGACCAAAATACCATAATATACTAGTATTTAATGGAGTCTCAGGGCTAAATAACTCGCAAGTAAATTTTGGTTTAGATTAGTTCATTTCATTTAGGAAAAATAAATATAAAACGGCAGTTTCAGGCATAGTTACATACGTATGAAAAATTGATGTTAGCTGAAGAAATATTAGTTTTACCTGTTTCTGTTTACCTGATAACTGGAACCGTGAACTTACATTAACCCGAATAGAAGAGCGTGAATTTGTCTTAAGAATTTGTTGTAATGTAACATGCATTTTTAAAACCAAGTAAAACAATTTTAATTAAGGCGAATAAATATTATTTTTACCTGTATCTATGTACCTGATAACTGTGAACTCATATTAACCCGGATAGAAGTGCGTGAATTTGTCTTTGGAATCTGTTGTAATGTAACATATATTACCAAACCAGGGAAAACAATTGTATCTAATTATAAAAACTCAGGCGAAGAAATATTATTTTTACCTGTCTCTACATACCTGATAACTGTGAACTCATATTAACCCGGATAGAAGTGCGTGCATTTGTTTTTTGGAATTTGTTGTAATGTAAACCAAGTAAAACAATTTTACCTAAATAAAAAACTCAAGCTTATTTTTGAACTATTTAATAATTGCAGGGCCTTTGTATAAAAGAATAAATTAGCTCTAACCCGGGGTACCTAGAAAATAAATCCATGCATTAACAAAGTAAAACGGACATGTTTCATTTTTGATCTTATCAAAATACATAACATAACTTGACACCAATATCATGCAGGTGAAAACATTAATTGACAAAGTTATTGTAACGCGATGTGTAATAAGAGGCTTAATAAAATTTGATAAGCACATTTCCGCCTTCTACTCCCCCTTAGAAAACATGTTTATGAAATTCTTTGATGACACTCGATTTTATTGATTATCAGTATAGCATACAGTAATCCGATTTTTAGTTGAGGTTCCCTTATGCTGTATCTTATCGATAACTGACAGTCATACAGCTAATACCATGCATCTTTATAAAGATTCTCTATAATACAGCCTTAGTTGAAATTACTTAATTCTGTCCAGGAGTTGTGCTATGTTTTTTAATACGTGTATTTTACTGAAAATATAGCACAATTTTTGTACCCATAAAGTATCTTGGTTCCCTATAAAATAAAAATTTCTTCTAATACCAAAATAGGCAAACTTGCACCTGTTTAATCAAGTCTAGATCTTCAGCCACATTTAAGTTATCCATACTTGCTTCCATATTCTGCGATGGACCATCCGATACCTGAACGGCTAGATCCTGAGATGGATTCGATGTAAATTAAGCATTCTATAGGAACAGTGTGTCAGTAACCAGGGAAAACTTATTTTAATGATTTTTGAATTCAATTTTCCTTAATGATGAACAAATTAGATATAATGGTTCTCCTTATTTCATTAAGATCTCCATCAGCGGACAATTTCTTCACCCATTTTAACTTACCATTCGATTTCCGTTTCAAGAGATCAAATCCTAATGATATCATTTTAAAAGACGTAGTGGTTATGAAACTACGTGTGATGGTAAATAGATTCCAGGAAAGCAAGTAAAACTTAAAATTAGAAAATCGGTTTTTGCCTAGAAATATGTGTTATGTCCAGATACGCAAAAGTGTACGTTTTCGAGAAACAATAATGATACCTCCTGTTACGAGGTACTTGAATATTATTACTTAAAGTGAACAAGATGCCACTAACATGGCATAAGCCATTCACTTAGATGCATCTTAATAGATTAATTTCCAACAAGAATTATCAAAATTGCTCAATCCATTTTGAAAATATAGGCATTTCTGTTGGTAGCTCTGGAAGCTGCTATCATAACCTTTATTACCCATAATGCAAATCAGGTGAGCAAGATTTGCATGTAATCATACTGAGGTACACCCATAACAATACCAAAATACAGTTATTTGCTTTAAATATCCCTTATACTATACCTTCAATAGCAAATCATTGCCTGATATACATAATATAAATGATTTTACAGTTTTTACCATGCAAATAAATAAACCCAAGCTAATAAAAGTTTATAATGGCAACTTCCAGATCCACCAACATAAATGCCTGTAACTTCAAAAGGGATCTAATAATTTTGGTAATTCTTGTGGGAAATTATTCTTTGTAAATGTACCTAATGTGGTTTATGTTATGTTAATGGCACCTTATTCACTTTAAAAAGCTTGAATCATGATAGAAAGAAAAGTAAACGGGTTAAAAAGTTATTCAAATACACATTTTAAAAAACTAATGTATTCAAGTATTGATATTTCAGGAAGAACGATTATTTTAGATCATTGAGACATTTAAATATCAATTCACTTGAATTAGCTGTATGCCAAATATTCTTCCAAACTTCAAATATTTATATAATTATGCAGTACGAAATAAGCTGATACAAAAGTGTCAATATCTATGAAATAGATGAAATAATAATTACTTCAAACTGTCATGTCCCGCATAACATGTACGCAATTTCTTTGAAAGATAATGCTACATTAATTTTGAATAGTTACTATTACCTCTATTTCTATCCCATGCGCTGGTGGTACTGCACTGCCGTGTGTTATACAGGCATGATACACATATACATGCAGTTGTACATTTTATAACATATGCAATCACTCCTACCCTGTATTTATACATTTGTTTAATAACATGTTTTATTGATGGTAGGTAAGAAAAATACTTTCTCCCAGGCTGAAAGTAATTAAATACTCCAATGCTTCTTAACGGGCGTGTTATTAAATTGATTTATACGACTTCTTAAATGTTCATCAGCTGAGAACAGGATTTCTCAGGTTTCGTCTCGTGGTTTAGATTTAGTCACAGTATGACGTAAACATCACATATACTATCAAATATAATGAGCAGGTAATTACGTAAGACTGTTTGAGCACACATAGTTATGCAATTTACTAACACCTTCTTTTGGAATAAAAAATATAAATAACAAATAATTCCTAGTGTTGTAACCGCTTTCTACTTATAAATAAACTTTCTATATAAAACTTTTATATATTCTAGTTTATAAATACCGAAAGGTTGATGGGTTTTTATTTATTTACGCCAAAAATATTGAACAGGTTCAATAGCAGGATTGGCTATATATATA
>JAOXYB010090162.1:0-22227 GCA_028565635.1 Phoronis ovalis
TAACTACAACAGACTTCGAGATATGGCTTAGTGAATTTTGGACGATCAATAAATTAATTGAAAAGATGCCAAAAAAACAAAAAACAAAACCTTGTAGTACCGAAATCTTCTCAAAGATCATCTAAACTACTTCGTTATAACTCAATACAATCATTTTAGAACATTTTGAATTTGTTTCAAAATTTCACCTTTGACCTTCAAATGACCTTTTGACCTCAAAGTCAACAATGGCCTACCCCATGGATGTCATACGTCAAGTATCAAATTCCTAGCTGTAATATCTTCGAGATATAGCTTGCTGGAAATTGGAAGAAAAAGAAAAAAAAGAAGAAGAAGAAAGAAATCGTACAAAACCAATAGGCTTGCTCCCTTTTTGGAGCAACCCTAATTATTTTAGAAATAATGTAGCGCCAACGGCGGTGTGTATAGGAGTCATCAGGCAGAATTCCTGATTCATTCCGTCTTCTTAGACCGAGCTGACATCACTTCCGGTAAATGCAGTTTGACTCTTGACTTTGGCACTGACGGCTGTTTGTTACAGAAATTAAGACAAATTGATCAAGTCCTCTTTCGATTTCTGGTTAATGGCTGATTACTACGTAAACTATTGATGCCACAGATAAATTAACGACAAAAAGTGGTGGAAATGGGGAATCAACAGACACATTTTACCGAAGAACAGCTTGAAGCATATCAGGTAGTTGTCTACAATTACAAATGATCTAATCAGGTAGCCGAACTATCTAGCACAATTGTCACGGACCCCGGGTCACGGACTAGCCATCTTTACTACTATACTAGTCATGAGCTTAGTCATATCAGTCCCAGGTCATGTATATTCCCCCACATCCAAGTCCCGGGGGTAGTCAGGTTTTCGGCTATTTAGGAATTTTTTTACCATATTACTTATTAGCACAGCGGATCCGGTTTTTCCGATTTCATTTCGGGGTTTTCATTTTTTTAAAGCAAACTGAAACAGGTTTTACCAAACACACACACGAATTATACCAGTATTGGTATTTTATCATGCAAAAGCTAAGCAAACTGGTTTTTACCAGGAAGAAATAGTTAAGAGGATTTGGTTTTGGGGGCCTGGCCACACAAATTAACCCTACCCAAAATATTGTGGAAATTAATAGAATTGCATAAATCGTTAATATTCTGCCTGCTGTATCGGGTGTTACATGTTAATTTGCTACAAAAGTCAAATACAACACTAGCCTGTAAGTCGGGTTCATTGTCATTCAGTTTTCGAGAAGGTTTGGGGTATTTAATATAGGCCTAGTATGCTGGTATACCTGACCACTGACCCTGTAGTTCCTTATTCTTTTATGATTTTTTAATGTTTTGTTTGTACATTTTTGAACTCACTGCCCAAATGTAAGTAAACAATTATTGTTGTATTTTTAACCTTGTTTGGTCAGGGTGGTTGCCTATAAGTTTTATGTTTCTAAGTTTCAGTTAGTGCCAGTAAAAATTTCAATTTTATTCTGTAATAATATTGTAGGACTGTAGCTTCTTCACGAGAAAAGAAATTTTGAGAATATACAAGCGTTTTCGTGACCTGTGTCCTGACATTGTGCCTGTAGATATGACAGGAGATGAGCCACACGCTATTCGAGTTGAATATTGTGACATTGAAAAAATGCCGGAACTAAAGGTATAGTACTCTACTCAGGACACATGTTTTATACTTAATAACTATATAGAGAAACCATTGCAGAAAATAAGTGTCAGTTAAAATTAAGACGTTTGTTCTTACTATAATAAATTGGAATTATGAACAACAGTCTCGGTAATATAATCTTATTTTCCTTGTAGGAGAATCCGTTTCGACAACGTATCTGTGAAGTTTTTTCAGAAGATGGTCATGGCAATTTGACGTTTGATGATTTTCTTGACATGTTCTCTGTGTTCAGTGAAGCGGCACCACGTGATATAAAGGCTGTCTATGCTTTCAGAATTTATGGTAAGGTGTAGGGTGGCAGTATACTTGCAACATCTACTTGCATTAATATAGTATGTTTTTAAAAGCAGGGGCTGTGCAGTCCTAGGATTTTAAGTGTAGGGAATGCTTAAGCCACTGAGCCAACAATTTAGATGCAGAGGTAGCTAGGGCATGTTTTTCATTAGTTGGAAAGGGGTTTGATCAAACTGTAACTGAAATGTGCGTATGGATAGTTATAGTTTGTAGAAAGAAACTTCGGTTAAGAAGCAGTTGTATTTTTTTGTAGACTTTGATGGAGATAACTATTTAGGTCGTGATGATTTGGAAAAGACATTGAACTGTTTGACTCGTAATGAACTGACAAATGACGAGGTAGAAGTTGTCTGCGAGAAGGTACCTCATCATCACATTGTAACAAAAACGTTGATTACAAAAAAAAATAAAAATGTGTACAGGAGCCTTTTTTTGCTGTCTCCAATGATTACAGATTAACAATGTAATGTTTCTTTCAAATTCTGTTTTGTATTAATTTTCAAACTCTAGATTGTAGGGAATTTCTTTCCTGATATTTTTTTTTTTAAATATCAATACTAGTACTCCAGATTTAAATCCAAACAATATTAGTTCTTCATGTTCTTCTAGTAGCGAATTTTTGAAACTTCGATTACTGCTTTTCCTGTTATTAATATTACAATAATGCACAATTCTACTGTGGTATTAATCTGCATGCTAATAGCCATTTCTGATTAAATTTCAGGTGTTAGAAGAAGCTGATTTAGATGATGATGGCAGGTTGTCATACATTGAGTTTGAGCATGTCATATCACGAGCCCCAGATTTTATCAAGTAAGTTCATGGGAAGTTTGCAGAATAGCTAACAGCCTAGACCACCAGGCCCTATGTTCTAACAGTTTACTGCAAACTTGGGAACTGTGTTACTTTTGGGAAAATTAAAATTTAAAGCATCCTAACTGACAATACCACACTAGTGAAACAAGCTATATATGATTCATTATCACAATAGTTAAAGTACTGAATTTTTGTAATAATTTTACGGAAAACATAATGTTGCGTACACCAAAATGATAACTCTATGACTACGAATTAGCCCATTAAAAAAATTTTGATGTTAACCCAGTTATTCTGGGCAGGAATTTTACACAGTAAAACAGCTTTCTCGCCTGGTGGGTTTGTGTTAAATTACTAAATCCATATGGTACGTAAGCCTGAAAGTTGGTTTTGGTATATTACATTCCCAACCAGATGTGAAAAATTTCTGTACTTGGGAAATTTCTGAAGTTATTCACAAAAAGTCGTTTTACTTGGGTAGAGGCGTTTTTTGACATATACAAAGGAAACACAAATACTCATTTTCTTATCCATTACCATATTCAATGAGTCTTGAGAGACTCCACATCAAGATTTTTGAACTGACAATAAAAGCTTCATATTTTGCTTATAAAGCCCAAATTTCAGAAAAATTAATTTGACCCAAATCTTAATTTTTTTCTTGTAGTCTTTAAGGAGCTTTAATTTCTTTACTTGTAGTACCTTCCATATTAGAATATGAAGTGGAAAAATTTGCTCAGCCTGTTGCAAACAGCACCATCCCAGAGCTATAGCTGTATGTGAAATTACAGCATTCCTACTGTTATATGATTGTTCTGTTTAGAAGTTAGTATTTATGGAAATATTTGTATTCATTAAATAAGGTCTAATCAGAATTCGCTTATTTTTAATTTATTTTTAACACATTTACTGTTAATAAATTGTTTTTGACATTCCATTCTTGCACTACAAAATGTTCTTTCCTATGTTATTGTGATATTTTTTAATTTGTAATGTGTGCCTTATTTTGTATAAACTATATTGTGATAGTTAATCCTTTAAACAGTTCACAGAACTTCTCTAAAATTACATTCTGTAATAGCGTAATGGTTGTGCCTCATACTAAGTAATTGGTCAGTGCCTCAAATACAATTGATGCAACAAGTTTGACTTCCGTAAGTTATCGAAAATTTGGCACTTTTGTGATTTTTGAGTTTAACTCTGAAATAAAAAAGAAACAGAATTTCCGTAGGTGAAATTATAATTTCAATTTGTGCTCTTGTAAGTTGTTGTTTGATAACTTGGAATTTCAGAATTATTCAAATATTTAAATTATGTAAACGCAGCAAGTACGAGTCTTGGTAGGAATCTTCTGAAGCCATTGTCCAAGTTTATCAAAAAAGTTGGCATTTTCTGTGTTTTACTTTAACACATTGTAAAGGTTTACTGACATTTGTGCACTTGACAAAATATCACATGTTAACCAGTTTTTCTCTATGCGTTTATCCATCATAACATTAGCATTGAATACCACTTTAAACTTCAGAAGTCGACCCATTCAGTGCCAACTTTTTCGATACCTAACTGTACTGTATCCCCAGTCCGTATTACATCAGGTTGTCAAAAATATTTAATTTTTTTTGTTTGCTTATACTGCAACTTCTTATCACAATAGTATTTAATCATTTTTAAATGCAGTGGATAAAAGGTACATTATGTAAATTACTCCTGCAAAATTAGCATTTTGTGATTTTCATTACATTAATTTTATTAACTTATGGTTTCATTTAAGAAAACATTAAAAAATGTGCAATTTTTTATTCGAAAAAGTGAAATTATATTGATTGTACGGAGGTAGCAGAGTTACAAGCAAAAGTGACTACCTTGTTTTGTTTAATAACTGGTGATTGAGAGATGTGTTATTTTGTTTATTAATTTTCATTTAAAAGAAATATGTTGCAGTTACGTATTCAATTTTTGTTAATATATTCTGTTATAGAATTATTAAGCTTTATTCAATAGATATGTCAAGGTACTAGTATAGGTAAATAATAGTGAAACGTATTTTAAATATTCAGACTGAATTTGCATAGGATTAATATTGAATATTGTAATTTACTGTGTTTACCATAGTTTGAATGTTTTCATTGATTTATTTTTAGTTTTGGTAATGAATTATTTATTTATGAATTCCATGAAGTCTATTGAATTAATGTGCAATGACTGAATTTGTTTTTAATATGTTATTTATTTCCATGTTGTTCGTCTATTTATTGATTTTATTTTATTTCATAAATTATTAAATATCAGTTAATCTTCCGGAATTTCTTTTATTGTCACACTTGACATAACTATATTGTGATATTCAGGTTTCAATCCAAAATCCTGTCATGCAAGACGTTCAAATGTTCTTATACCCCGCAGTATACTTGCATCTATTACCAAAGATTTTTATATTAGTTTAATAAATTAAAATAATTACATTCTGTTTGGCACTTAAATAACAACAAACAATTAAATATGCTGCAAATATATATTCACAATTTCCAGTGCATTTCGTGGATTGTATACAAAGCAAAAATAAGTATTTTTATAAACTGTCACAACTGCTTCATCTTTATACAACCTTGTTCTCTAGATAGTTTATCGAGGTATCTATTCTTCTCAAGAGCAGTGGAGGTTAAAGACATTTGAAAATTTAAGCCAAAACTGTTAAAGAGACATATTAAGCTTAATTTTTAAACAATAAAATCTACATTATAATTAAAATTAATAGTACAAAAACTATTTTAAATGAATAAAAACTCAGTAAAATATTTGAACAGAGAACATGCACAGCGGTAATAGGCCAATTATGATCAATTCGTTAGGTCAATTAATTAACTTTATAATAAAATTATTACTAATATATCTATGCATTAATAAAATTATAATTAATATATACATGTATTAACAGACCTCGGAACTTCACTCACTTTTTTGTTACAGTCAAGATTATATAGTTTCTTTTTTTGTGGATAGCCTTTTGCCTTAACTAATGAATTGAGAAGCATATCAAACTGCCACTCATAAAAAAAATATAATCTTAAGAAAACTTCAAATATTAAAAATTATATTTACTGTGCATTACACAATCAGTGTTCAAGTGACCGGACAATGTTAAGAACACAAATTCACCATAGCGCCGAGTTACTCGAACATTTATTTGTTTGATTCATACTTTAAACTTCTGATTTTTAAATAGCAACACAGTTAGGTGTCACCCACTGAAAACAAGACAATATTTTATTATTTATTGTTTGTAATGAGCAACAAGTTGTGAGATGAAACTGGGTGTGTCTTGGAGGCAGATGGCTTGTACACAGCAAACGATGAACTGGTGTTCACAAATGCTGATAGAAGTTACACGATAGTATGAACTAGCGCCTGTTAATATCCTAATAACATATAATCACATATTGTGTTACAGTAGATATTCTTCGTTAAATGTAATATTTGCTGATGTAGTGAGAGGCAGTAGCAACCACAGTCTTGACAGAATGGAGTAGTGCAAGCTGTCATGTGAACAAGGCGATACAGACTCCGAGTATTGCTGCAAACACCACGACGCAGACAATTAATAATGCAATAAGACAAATGCATTTTCTTTTGTTCTGCCAATTAGACTCATTAATCTGAAAGAATAAAACAGAGTTTTTGAAAACCGAACACATTACGGAGTAAGAATTTTGCTACATTCAGGAAATCTGGAAGATGATATCTTTAGCCACGTGGTAAAACTTTGAAAGCGTCTCATGAGATGACATGTTCTTTTTGCTTACGCTATTCTTGAATTACTGTTTTAACAAAATACTTAAATTTCATGAAATAGCATATTTGTTCATATTTCTAAAGACATTTTATAATCAACTGCAACTCATAATACAAGTATAAGCTCAGCTTCAATTTTCATAAACATTAGCATAGTTCTACAATTTCAACAGTATTTCAGTGTTACAACCTCTCAACAAAAAATTGTGCTGAACATCATGCAGTATCCTGGAATCTCACCATAAGGTTTAATTTATATTTCAGTTTTTTTTTCAAATTTAAGTAATTACTACAAACTTGAGCACAACCTGCTTTTAAATAATGGATATCTGTGATTCTCAAAATAACAATGTCATCAGAATTACACGAAATTTTACATGTAAAGAATCAAATGTTCAACTTACTGAGACAATTTCCACCATCGACGATGCTGCATCACTATTAGACTTGATTGACCGACTTTCTGCAAAATTATTAAGATACAGCTTTACCACTCATTAAGAAGCTAAAGTCTTTTATCCTAAGAACAATACACATTTCCGTTGCTGCATAAGTTAATATATTAGAAATCAGTGTTCAATCAGCAACTATGGCTGTTAGCATTGATTCAGTGAAAAACTGGCACTGGCTATGAAAGGAATGCCAAGTATGGGATCTAGTCTGGTACCAAAGTGTGGGATGTAGTTCATCAACACTTGTAGTGATACCGATGTGGGATCTAGTACATCAATCTACACTATAATATAACCAAAGTGTGGGATCTAGGAATCTGGGAGGGATATCACACTGTAGGATTCAGCCCATTAATGAAGACTACCAACGCAACTGTTAATTCTTAGGTTTCCTAATTTTGCTGTCCAAAATTATAAATTGCCCTGTATAATTGTTCATAGACCGGGAGATGGGATTGTGCAGTCCAAATTCAAAATATCCACCCATTCTTAGGGGTTTTGGTCTCAAAAATGGACCAATTTTTAGGGTTTCTGTCATAAAAAAGACCCAATTTTAATGTTTTCTCTTGGAAAAATCCCCCAGAAACCGTCTACCTTTAAATGAAATTGTGTAAAAACGACCTATTATTATGGACTTTGTTGAAAAGTGGACCCATTTCTAGGGACATTTCTGAAAAAAGTGGACTCATTTTTAAGTATTTATTGGTGAAAAAGTGACCACTTGGGCAGCACACCCCTGTATTCATCATATGTGTAAGTGCTCCCCTGGTTCATAGTATGTTTATTGAAGTAGAAATATTTGCATGTTCATTTTATGACATTTATTTATAACTATAACAAAGTCAAACCTACAAGTTAATAAGGTACATGCACCATCAATACCGATAATAATTACTTTAAAATCTAAAATTAACCTTATATTACATTTACCAATAAACTGATAATCATTTTAATTATTTATCAATTTAAAAAAATATTAACATATTAAAAGTTTTGTAGTGTCATCTACAGTAAATACAAGTTGTTTGACTTTTTGTGGTTGCACTGGTTTAGCCAATTTCCACTATTCATTATAATAATTACAGTCTGTTTCAATAAGCCATTTCAAGTTCACGATGTGCATATATTTTACAACAAAGTAGTTTGGCTTGATTCGTTCATAATATGGGGTGCAAAGTCACGGCAATAGCAGGTTATTCAAAATCCCCAAAGAAGTTTTCACTCACAGTGAATACCACACAGTTGGGCCAACGGATATGAATATCAGTTCCTGTATTATTCCGTATTACTCCAATAATGTGACCGGAATATCACGTTGAAAATGTGTGTTATTACAATAATTATTATAGTTTTACTTCAGAGATTGTTTAAATGTCCAAAATGTCAATTTTGTAGGCTAAGGAGTATTTCACTTATAATAATATATTCATTTACGATTTTTGAAAAAAATAGTAATTTAACAAAAAAGAAACTACAGGTTCATGAAATTTGAGTTACATGCATCTGTCACCTTAAGAGATGGAAGATGGCAATAAGCACTGAGTCCAATAGGGATGCCTTCCCAAAATAAAGTCTGCAAATTTCGTGTTAATATTTTTAAAGATTTTTGTATTTTTTTTCCAAAGAATGTGTTAAACACAAAATATACTGGTTATAAACGATTTCCTCCCAATAGACTACTTGCATGCACTTGGTGGAGCCTCCAGTCTCAGACCCAAACAATCCCAGCATGTCGCTTTCTGTAGTTCTGCGTGCACTCACGCAATTCATTCCCAAAACGCATCCTTCGCAGCTGAGCCAAAACCAAAACAAATCTTATATTCTTTGTTCTAAGAAATACCCCCCTTTTTTAGCATATCAATACATAAACAACTATTTATTAATATTTTTTTATTTTGCTGAATTTTCGCCGGTTAAAACTTTACTAAAGTCAGATTAAAAGAAAACAAATTTTGTATATAACTAGACGATGCCGGTATTGAAAGGGTCTGACTGTAGTGCCTTCAAGTGCATGCAAACAGTCTATTGCTGTCTCTGTCCCTTTTTCACTTTAAACCAAAGAGATAAAACATAGCAAAGGAATAAAAAAAATCCTTTTAAAATACTTACCATAATCAATATTAGGCAACATTTCAGATTCTACTGACCATGGTTTGACTTCTACTCTGTGCATTTCTGCTATCAAGTCATGCAGGTCGAATATTTCACTATAAAAAAAATAGCACATGAAAATTGTTTATATACACAACCCAAAAAGAGCATTAACTTTGTAATTATACTAAAACAGGACATGTTAGGGTTAGGGTGTGTATAGAAGGATATTACTTCAATCTAATAACAGAAAACTAAATCTTAAAAGACCAGTTCTACACATATTAATAGTTCTCAATTTCCAGATTTATTGAAATAAATTAATGCTGTATGTGGCTTTTAGTTGCATGGGAGAGAAAGACAAAATGGGTCAGTAACTAATTATTAACCTATTATTAAACATATAATTATTTTAAATATATACGGGCCCTTTTTTCAAAATGTTCATACAGAGTCACTTACCAATCGAGAGTTTTGATCTCCTCTCTCTCTAATACCTTTTTATCCACTGTTGGTACAGTATCTAAACTATCCAATGTAACCATTTTAACTGAATGTTTACATAGAAAGTGTACAGGGTCTGAGATTCCAGTATTAATAAGTATTTTTGAGCAGTTTAAATAAAAAGGAAATTTCTTCAACAAATGAATAGTCCTTCGAACTTGAGCTTCCAACATGTCTAAGCATAATATATATAATCTCCACAATCGATTGAAATCTTGCATGTGTTCTATCATTGGCTCTCTGCAACAAATTTGAAACTGACAATGAATTTATTCACAGTTTCTTAATCGTAGCACATTGAACATATATACACAAGTTTTAGAGTTCTGCCTTCTTCAATTAATTTTACTAAAAGTTGACTCAGTATTACCTATAAACTTTACTATTTTTTTGTCTGTAATGGCTATATTTTATAATGCAACAACATCTGTACAAAATATAAAATGAACTTTTCACAAAGGCATCGATCATGGTATTATCAATTCTTTCAATAATCTAGTTACATAATTCATGGCATTTTATGAATGATCAATACCACAATTCTCTGCTTAGTAATTGAATTAAAAGACTGATAGGATTCATTTCACCAAGCCATATCTGCTACATGCAGATGCATTACATACCATATCTGTCAAGCTAGCAGAGTTTTTAAAAGGGAGATTGAGTATTTTCCATTGAAGGCAATGGCGAATAATGAGCTACAGCCATAACATTCAAATCAATACAAGCATCTGGCGTATTATAAGATAGTCAGTTATCCTTTATATTATATTAAAAAAAGCTTAAATCTACCTTGTCAAATTTGGTAATAATGCCTGTCGTACTTGTCGTGCTAAATCATAGCAGCAATGTCGACAGGTCTTTAAGTCTTCTCGTAAGCACTCCGAGTCCTGTGACCCTCCAAGACATACCACCATGGTGCAGTAACGAGAAATCTCACGATTCAATTCTTTAACCAGCTAAATTATAATAAAATAATTTAACAAAATGGTGATGGAATTCATTTGAAATACAACACCACTACAGTAGCAAGTAGTATAAAGCAACATTACAATTAAATATATTTAATATGTAAATTTTATTACACATCATTCATCATACTTGAGAAAACAACATTTTAATGTGGAAGGAAAGGAAACTATTTTGAAATTATCATGCAAGATGAATGTCGATCGAGTATTTATGATTAGAAAATATCATGATTAATACAAAATTTAAAGTTAAATTAAATAAATGTATTAAAAAAACAACTAATGGTAATTCAGGGTACTGACAAAAAATGTTGCAACACAAAGTGGCTTGCTTATTTTAAAGGGTTACGATACAAAGTTAGTTGTTGTGACACCATTCTGTAAGAAGAATGTATAACTACAAGGCAGTAGCACTAATCAGTTTAATTTGAAATAAGTACTAGTAAAGTATGAAATATCACATATTCCAAGGTAGATTAATATAAATTTAAAACTGCTAACAGATATTATAATACATGATTTTTGGGAAATATGGACCTATAATTAACTAATTACTGCATTTTTTTCTGAAAGACACCATTTCACCAGCTACAGAATTTCCGATTGTTTCATTAAAAAGCAAAATAACCTGTAAAAAAAATGTAAACTTAAATAATGAAGAGATGAATGCCACATTTAGCTTTACATGTTTTTGATCCAATTCAAGACATGCTGAATTTGTCAACTTTGTTACAAAGCAATTACAACCGAGTCAGAACAACGATCATTATATCTTATACACTCACCTTAGCACAGTCCTGCTTGCTGACAAACACCTCACTCTTAATGCTGACTAGACTGCAGTTATCCACTTTGTCACGGGAACATTTACGATTACGTTCAATGCACACTTTATTCTGACGACGACCTGTAGGCATCATACATACTAGCTGCAGAGTTTTGTCATCTTCAAACATAAATCTGTATCAAGAGAACAAAAACAAAATCTTCACGCACATTTATATCATGATAGCATAGGTGGCTGTAAATTTCACATTCATTTTCAGCTAGCATTATAAGTTTAAACTGACATTTTTGATATTAAACATTTTTACTTTTAATTATTAGTTTTAATTCTGAATAAAAATCTAATTAAATAAATTTAATTTTATATTATTATATATAATTGGATTCAACAATAAATACATTATCAACATACAACAACTAGTACATTGATTCCTCTATTGTCATGAATAATCATTAATTAGGAGCTATTCAGCAACCCAATGTGAAACTGTAGCCACAATATATAATACATTTTGTTTTTTTACAACAGGATGTCGTAAAAGTTATTTTACATCTTTATCCTGTGCACTTTTGTAATAAATATATTTTACATCATCGTGACGTAAATTTTGTTAATAACGTCAAGATAAAAACCACGAATCAAGATTAGAAGAAATCCTAACAAAACCAGAACTGTGACAGGTCCTTCATAAAATTAACAAAATTAATCGATAATTTGTTTTAAAAAACAACCAATCACAGTTGCTGGGACAGGAATGTCTATGAAATATTTTAACAATTACGTTTCATACAAAGAAATACAAACAATTATTATAGTAAATCCTAAAGTTATACCAGCACACGTAACTGCCACAGCTTTCATTTATACAATTTGTGACAACTTGCTGAATTGTTGGCATTCTAAGCAAAAATTTCTAAAACAGTAACCATGGAAATGTGTAGCGCATACTACATGTTACACTAGTTAACAAGATTATTAATTATGCTCATCTTTAAAGACAATTTCTAGATTAATTAACACACTTACAGCTTAATATAGGAATTAATTTATCTTTCATGGCCACACATTATCAGCTTTGCTAATTTTACCATTATTTCCTGTACTTAATAAAGTATGTAACATCAGAGAAAAATGTAAAACAATAAATTTGACACTTAGATTTGTCTCGTACTCGAGTTGGGACCAGTGTTTTTTTTGGAAAACAGATAGAGTAATACTGTTTTTTTTGTTTCTTTCTTTAACATCAAAATTAAACTACTAATCATTTAAAAAACGTAGATATTAAAATACAAAGCAAAACATGCAGCTGCTAAATGAAGAAGCAAAATCGTCATTTCTAAATATTAATAACATCAAAGTTATCATAAAAACAATTAAACTCACCAGAAATTTATATTACGATTTATGAGCTGTAACACCAGGGACTTAATTTTTAAGTCTTCTCTCATTCACAGATTACAAGTTGATCTTGCCGCTCATTTGTTCTTCTTGTAATAATGTCTCATCTATTCATTTGTTATTTGTTATTCTTGTTATCATTAACCTATAATCAAATACATGTACATTAATTGTAATAATGTTTTGTTTCGCTGCCAGTTCTTCTAAAATTATGTATTTGACATCTTAAAATTATGTATTTAACATTAACTTCATCATCCTAAATGGTTTCAGAACTTCGAAAAGAGATATTAAATAATCATGACCCCAGAAGATACTTGGATCTTGGGTGGGGACGATCAAGCCACAGAACCTCAAAAATCCTAACCATGTTAAAACTTTATACCTTACACATACCTCGGTAATACTACAAGATATACCCATAACCACAAAATACCATACGCATATTTATACCAACTTGAAGATAAAATTGATGAACTATATTTATGTAAAACTTTTTACACTGATGGTTGATAACTTTCTAGCAATCACAGCTACGTTAACTTTACAGATTTGTCTATATTGGCCAGGTACATGTACATAAAGCAAAAAAAATAACTGAATTTATGCCAAAAGATGAAAAAACTGCCCTTATATCCAATAGATTAAACTATGCTACCCAGAATTATACCCAAAAGGAGGAAATTGTGACCCATATTTATACCTGGAAGGGTGAAAAGGTGATCATTCCGGAGAGCATGCATGTTCCCAATATGTTGGGATTACCCATCCCGGAAACCATATTTCTAAATTATCATGACACAATATTCTTATAATAAGGAAAGAACACCTATCTAATTATAAATATGACTAGGTTCATTGGTAGATTACATATTTACATAGCATACAAGTTCATTTACAGCAGAAAATGAGTATAAACAGCTAGTATTATTACATAGCATATTAACTATCTAGTTTCTTGTATTATAGCTCGTTTCCTGCCATTGCATTCAATACAAAATTGTCTGAAAATACTGGTAATTAAAACAACACATCACACTGATTTCAATGAATCTTATATTTTTTACACCTTTATGTTTATCATATAAAGCTAATTCTAATTTCCAATTTATTTTTCTTAGCATCTCATCCCAACATCAAAGAATTAAAATGCAAGAACATCACCCACTTTTTCATCTATAAACATCACATTGCACTTTTTCATCTATACCTTCAAAGTCAATACAAAAGTTCAAACAATATTTTAATGTCTAGTCATATTGGAACATCTTAGTCACAATTTTCAGGATAACATTCCATAAAATAGTACTTATAAAATTAGACATTACAGGTAAGTCACAGATCACATGATCATTTGAAGTGCAGTTAGGGATCATCGCAAAAGTTATCACAATGCCCACAAATGTATAGTGTTTCATATAGGGGGCGGGGGGGGGGTAAGTTATGCCTAGTATATACGATATTTAAAATCATTCCTTAGTAAATATAGATAAAAGTTTTAGGTTCTATTTATTCTACCACTCCATGAACATTCATACAAGTGTGCAAAAATGTACAAAATTGGTGGAAGACAAAGGACAGTGCAAATACCTACATCAAACGGTTAAACCATGCCTCGGGTACCATCCAGTTTTAACTTTACAGCATATATGACAGTCGTAAAGCGGGACGACCTTTTTACGTCACTGCAGTGCAGACGATACATAATGGCTAAACAGTTAACACTTTTGGTACTATGGCACCGGAAAATCAGAGCTATTTACAAATGTCAGCCTTTAAATAGGTACCAGACGTTTGTAAATAGCTTTGTATCAAAGCATACCAGTTTATCTGTGGAGGTGAATATTTTTTAAATAGAATATATCGATGATTTCGCTCTTGAAATTGGTTGTCAATTTTTACACGTGCGTGTCATCCAGTCTGTGTTTAACGTGCTGAAATCAGAATAACACACTGGAAGTAAATATTTTGCTATCGGTGATTCTAACTGATTCAGAACATGTTATCAGGAGAGCATCTGCCTTGGAAATGTCTTTTTCTGATAACACTATTAAAGTTCAGGCGATATTGTAATAAAAAGTTAAACTAGATAATGCACGATCCATTCCTTACTATGGGCCGGGACTATGGCAGATAAGGATATTGGTCCCAGTGTATCCTCGCTTGGATAGTGCACAAATCTCACTAACCCCCCTACATTTGACCAGAGGGGTGGGGGGAAATTCCTATATTAAACACTATATGTTTGTGGTCATTGTGATAACTCTTGAAATGATCCCTTATTATAATCTTGACATATGGTTGTCTGTCATAGCTAGGTTCAGCCACTATAATGTTATATGAAGTTACATGTATATCAATTATTTATATATTTGAAATTATTTCATTTGACTTAGAAGGTGAAGGTCAATGATCACTGATGATGAGTTATCATCAATATATACATTGAACAATTAAGTTATAAGGGGAAGAGCTTAATGGTCACTATAATATTGTATATATTAATTATATAATTACTGACTTCTTCCAAAGGTTGTGTCAGTGTCAAGGGTGGTTATATAATGGTAACACATGAATGGAAAAAACTATGAAACCATGAACAAGCAGAAAATAAACCAACATAAGTCCACTTCAAATGGAACCTACAGACAGAATCTAGTACTTTTTAAGGTCTTGTTACAAAATGTTGCATTCGCTTATGGCTTGCCTAAGTAATATATACAACAGCAATTCAAAAAGTACAACTATATATGCGAGTGAAGGTACAAAAATTGTTTCACAAATTAACGTAAATATTCAGTTTCCACTACTTGAAATGTCAACATACATACATGTAACAGATTGTTGATAGTTTTACGGACAAGTAAATATCCAAAGTTGCTGATCTTATACATTCACCGTATACTGATTAACACAAAACATAACAAATGAAAACAATGGTGATGATGACGATTATAGTGCCAATTATGAAGTGCAACTTGCCCATTATATTTAATTCGCTGCATTTTAATGAACAATTAATTAATTCCTGTTCCATTTTGAGCCAGTTATTAATGGATAAAACATGATAATGATCAACTGCCTTTGCAATTTATATGCACATGCACTTTTAACTACCTAGTTATAGAGCTCTGGGGGGGGGGGGGGGGGGGGTCATGGTATGTCAAGATGATATATTAATTTCTTTTATTCCTACAAACTGTGGAAACTTATTCACAATTTACATACTAACAGAGGTTTCATTGACAAACTGTCTAGAGGTCCACTTCCTAACCCAGATCGATGTGCATGAATGTCATGAGTTCTCTGCCTCCGGCATGTTATTTAAAACCCGCAAAAAACAAACTGAAGTTAAATCCAAAGTAAAACTATAATGTATTCTATAACACAACTTCTGCCCAAATTATTATCCTAATATTAGTGAAGAGAACACAATACAACAGTTTAGTTCAGGTGTTGTAAAACATTGTTTCTGTGCTGAACCAGAGGCCCCTGGGCCACTATAGCTTCATGACTATATATATAATTATTTTACAATCACTGGCAGCAAAATCAGAATTAACTGTATCTGACATTTACTAGGGGTCATATGAATAGATGAATTTCCCCCAAAATTGGTTAAAATATTCTGACTACATAATCAGGTGACAGATACGGAAATTAAGTGATTCTTCATAAACGTGTAATTTTCAAAAGGATAATTTTTCACTGATAAACCACCCAAAATACAAGTTATACCAATGAAAGAATACTACCCACTTTAATGAATTTAGTGGTTTAATTAGCTGTTTACATAATTGCATCTATATATACACAAAAAATATTTTAAAAATGATAATAGTAATACCAAACCTTAATTACCTGAATACAGATATTGTAGGTCATATACAATACACTAAAGCTTGAGATACTGTTGCCACGGTGAACTTACATGTATGTACTATATGTATATATATACTAGTCATTCTCATGTATACTAATTAAACTCATGGGAGTTGAAAAACACTGTTTGTTTTAACACTTCCATGTTCTGAGTATTCTTGCAGTAAATCACAGAACAATTAAAAAGCTTTTTAACATTATTTATTTAGTACTATACACAGACCAATATTTTCAGGGGTTGGACTAAATTGTATACTGCATTCTTGTATATACTAAATTGTTTTATTGGGTTCCAAGCTGTGAAAGAGTTTCTTTAAGCTAGGTCAAGATACATTGAGGTGTGCACATACATGTACTTAGAACGTACCTATGTTTCAAGAATTAAAATGGCAAGGCAAACGTATAAAGGATCAATGTTAAAGGTAGCAAATATAGTTCGGCAGAATTTATTCACACTTTGTAGTTTAAGTTAAATTTTAGTTAATTACATGAAAAGACAGACAAACAGATGTATAATATATTCTGAAAGTGTAAACTCTAAATTTTTCTGTGAGTAGGTCATGTGACATGTACAGTTACCATTTTAGGTTAAAACCTTAAGTTTTTGAAACATTGTATAAGTAATCTTTACATAAAGATGTCATAAGGTCACAATTGATTTAAATCATTTATGATTTTTCCTTTTTCCTCCTTGGCGCTGCCATGGCCTTTTTGGTTGTTTCTGTTTGAAAGGGAAATCATTGTGCAAGAGATTAAAACTAACATTAGTTTCTTAAAGTAAAATATTCCAAAATTTGATAGGATTATTTGAGGCAGGGCAAAGTTATGAATTTTGTCAGTTGTTAGATTGTATTTTTCTGGGGATAGTCTACAGAGTGTAATAGCAAAAAATGTGGTGGTCAGGCCTGCACGAAAAATTAACTGGGAGCAGGATACATAATAATCTTCAGTTCCTAACAGGTAATTTTCTTTCGCGCAATGTTTGGGAAATTTTTATAATGATTTAAATTCAAAAATGATAAGTTGCCTCAAATGCATGGCTACTTATCGGATCATGGAAAATGTTTTCAACCATTTGTCTTTGGATTATAACTTTAAAGTAACTATATAACTTTCCAAAAATGTTTACATTTTTGTACAGAATGATATGTTTATTTGTTTGTATTGATTATCAAAATAAGAGAACAATGTCACGTCAATGTATTTTGGTTTTTAAAAAATACTTCCCAATAAAAAGTTGGAAATGCTATAAAAGAATACATCTCAAGTTATTAATTCTACCTTATATTCTTTGAGAAAGATAAGGGTACATATATCACTATAATAATATATCACAGCAATAAAATTTATTAATATGACCGTTTGACCTGGATATTGATAAAGTACTCAAACCCCCATAGTCAAGCATATCTACAAGTTTTATCCCATCATTCTTATATCCATCAGCAAAGGGTGACCTTTTTTTGATGTCAAACTAAACACTTAGAATATTTTTTATAGCGCTATAAAACAATTATGCTAAAAATTAGTATCAGTTCATGTTTTGAAACCTTATTGAATCCATATTTTTTTAATAATCTGATGTCTTGAGAGAAAAAACATAACTTGTAAAACTATACGTCAAAGAGCCTCCATGAAACACCCATACACAGTGATTATCACTGAAATTATTTTATAGAAGGCGTACAAGGTGGAAAAAATACCTGCTTTTCTTCAGCTTACACAACAAATATGGAGCTGTTACTGCGATTTTAAGTAGGAGGAAAATGATTTATTGAGAACAGAAGCATGGATAATTTTGGCATACAAGATGACAAAAATGTTTGAAAGTAGGCAGTAATTTTATTTATGGTTCTTAAACTGTTATCATTCAAGCTGCCTAATAAGAATGGTGTAAAGTTTTGGCAAATCAATTATTCACTTCAATTCGGAGTCATTTACAACCCATGAATAGAATCCTGGGTTTTGCCGGGTGTTCAACAACATTGCCCTAGTGGTCAATTTTTTAACATTTTAAAATATTAAAATACCATTCAGTATTCTTAAGTTACTAATATGCATGATATTTTGTATATAAAAAATTAGAATAAACAATGATAACAATGTTGAATCAAAAATAAAATGTATTATCAATACACCATGGTAACAGGTCTACCATTATGCTTGTATTCTAAGGCTATTGTAGAAATTTAAAACAATTCTACAATAATAGCGCAATTTTTCAAATGATATGTCATATACTACATAGATTCTGTGCTACACATTAACGTTTTAAAGTGAGCTTATGCGATATCACATGAAATTTTGTAAAAAACAAAGTTCTATTTTATCACGAGAGTAGCTAGGAAACACAGTATGTTGCATCGCGTTTTCAGAAGTGTATTAATTAAAGCAGGAAATATATTTGTGTTCTGTGACATTAGCCCAACTTTGCATACAAAAGTGTGGAAAAGGTATTTACATGAGAGTAGCAGACTAAATAGGGAGAAATTAAGTATGCTAGACCTATTGTCCTTGCATGAGCTAGCACGACATGCAGTGGTAATACTCCTGTTGGACAAGTTATTTAGGGGCTATTCATCAACCCCATGGGATCTTAATGGGATAAGTTTTAAGTAATTTTAACAAAGACAACCCAAAACAGCACTCTGTACATGTATGTGTACAAAATGTCTGTTTTAAGATTAATTTACAAACAGAGAAGATTAAATAAATGTCTTACCTTCACTTATCTTTATCAAGTTTTTCTTCCCAATTGCCAAAGCATCCACTAAAATGTAACACAAAGTGTTAACTATCTTTAACACCTGAGACAATAGGCAGTTCATTAATTCATTGTTAAGAAGACAATCATTATTACTGTATTCATAGTAATTGAGGAACTTGAATTGCATTTCCTGCATTGAAATAATTTTGCACTATCATACTAACAGCTGCCTCTTTGATAATATTTAAGATTTTTTCTACCCAGCAAAAAACATGCATCAAAATGATGGGTCTACATGTAATTACATAAATTACCAACTTTTGAGGACAATATCCATCTTCCTGTCTTTCTGGAGTGGTATTCTTTAGAAAGACCATGATCAAAATAAGAAATGATTAAAAAAAATTAATCTGATTCTTTTTCAAAATAACAAATTATTATTAAAATTTCTAAAAGGGTACTAAGTACAAGGAGTAGGATATATTAGAAACCACAACATATTAACGTGATTAAAATTGCTATTCCACTAAAGTTATTACATGTACTTACCTACAGTATTAAACATAAGCAGTACATTCAACAGCTTCAGTTTATCCTTAGGATACAGACTATCAAGTATTTTTCAGTTGGCAACTCTAGAAATATCAGATACTATATACAGATTTACAATAAATGTTCCTGCTTACCATTGTATAAAAATGTATATTTAAGTGTACTTCAATCAAGTATTAGATAAATATGTATATTAATACAATGTCAACAGAAGTATAAGAGCTATTACATCAATTGACAACAAGTCTCCATAACAATAATAACTTTCCCGGAACACAGCTTGATGAGTATTATTTATAGATTTCATTAATCGTAATGTAGCTGAGCTGTCTTTTCCTTGATCTCCTATCAGCTTACCTGCATGGGTTAGTCCAGTTACATTATGATGTAGGGGTGAGTGTGTTGACTTCACAGAACATTCCATTTACAAGTGTAGAAATAATTATTAGCTGGCAGTGCATCCATCCACATACATATGCGGGGAAAAAGATAATACTGTTTCGTTACTTTCACATCCTTAACTTTAGAGCATCCCAAATCATTAAAATTATGGCCTTTGATTATTGGATAGTCATATGCTTATGTGACCTCAACAGCAATACCACTATAAAATGTAGAGTATATTATACCTACCTATTTCCTGGTGTCAACAGAATATTCATCTAAACAAAGCACACAAGCCAATTTTTTTGAAGTTCGCCGAGAAATGAGAAGCAGTTTTTACATTATCAATGAATTAATGGAATCTCTTCAGTTGGGTTAGTTTGTAAGACAAATAAACACATTTCCCTGTTTGTCATGCACAAAGGCTTGGAGTACTGTTTTCTTGTTATATAACCACGTGTTTCAATTTAAGGTCCTTTTCTGACTCTGTGTTCACACATTTGTAGGTAGAACTTTCACATTATTCACACAGAGTCTATATATAGCTGGTTATCAAGACAACAGACAGGAAATTTTAATTACCGATACAATAAAATAACATGTAAGATTTCAGATACTGCTGAAAACAATCACGTCTTACAAATTAATAAAATCTTCTAGTACTATAATCAATTGTAAATTATTTCCAGTTTAAAGATGAATAATAAATGTTCATTTTACTTCCTAAGTTTCTTCAACGCAATTTATTTACTGCAAAATCAATTAAATAGAAAAAATGTATGCTCACTATCATGTCTTAAGTATTCATTATGCGACAGGCACCGATACATCAATGCCGCAAAAGACTTGTACATAAAGATTTTCATATTAATTTTATTTGAGTGTTCTGATCTTAATTTTTGGTCACATTTCTTTTTCTATTTCCACAATCAAGGATTTTCATACTAGAGACTAAAATGAAAACAGTTTCATCACAGGTCCTTTAATTTTACTCTCAGTTAACTATAAAGCTCTTCAGTTTCACAATCATTTCGCTCCTTCGTGGAGCAAAACAGGTATGGAAGTTACTATAGAGAAATACAATTCCAGTTTTACAAAATATGTAAAATTGTTAAATGTATTATTAATTTAAACTGAACTTGTATCAAAAATGTTATTCACATGATACTTTCCTTATTAATTTACTAACATAATTATTTGGTTTATTTATTAGCAGTCTACTGTTATCTTCATTATATAGAAAAATAACACCAGAGTCAGTGAGTGGCACATTGACAAACTGCTATATTTTTTCTACTGTTTAGTTCTTTGAAACTATTACTTTACAAGAAATGAGCTTCAACTTTGTCTTTGGGTAATTTGACTAACAAATAATTCTATAAACAGTGTAAAAGCTGTGTAGTTATTATATAATTCCATCAATTTCCGGGGAACACCAGGTGGCAGTAATTTAAAATACATTTTTATTTAGCAACATCTGCATCAACAAGTTGTCATTTGAGTTAGATTTACTGTACTATTGGTGTTGATTGATTTTGTTTGGCCATGCTTATTTCGGAGTGCATCGGAATAAAACATATTTTGAGAAATAATGACAAAACTTAATTAGTGATAAAATAAGCCTGACTTTTACTAAAAATATGGAAACTATAAAAACTAATAATAATACACAGGACATCTTGAATAGTAACTATGACAAAAAATATATAACAAACAGTGGCGGATTTACGGGCGGGCGTGGAAGGCGCACGCCCCCCTTCCCAAGAATTAATTCTGAACATTACATTCAATTAATACCTGTATCTAGTTAATATGATATAAGTTCGTGTTAACGGACGATAAGTTATCATCAGTTTGTACACTCTGCTCACCATTATTGTTATAAGTGCTACTTGTATATAAAGATTATAAGT
>JAOXYB010090273.1:0-22199 GCA_028565635.1 Phoronis ovalis
CCCAATAGACCCCCTTTTTTCAGCTCCTGCATTTACCACAGGGTATGTTTTTCACACTTCTCAAAGCCTTATTTACCACAGGGTATATTTTTCTAAAAATATTTGCCATTTACCACAGGGCGTTTTTCTTGGAAAACGCAGTTACGACAGGTATGAAATATTAAGGTCCATAAATTTTCACAGATTTATTTACTGCAGGATATATAATTTGAATTTTACACAGTATCTATTTCCGGCGAATTATTTACAATGGTATACTTTTCATGTTTTTTTTCATTTATGACAGGGTATATTATTGGTGACCTTTATTAACCACAGGGTCAGAGTTTTTTACCCTGGGCTGCACACCCCTACCAACATTTTTGTCAAGTTCTCCGTCCGGTAGTAGACTTCATTAGATCTCATGGCTATTCCATCAGTTGATAAACTCCCTATTTCATGTTGGTTTTTTTTCATGTAGATCAATTACACTACATATAAAGGTTTATTTGACTTTAAAAAATCAGGAAACAAAATTATAGGAAAAGAAATTATTGAGTACATGTATTATACTATATAAAGCCTCATTTCAAAAGGAAACAATTCTAGACATAACATGAAATATAGTAATCTAGAGACATAATTGGACTGTAATAATATGTGGAGCTGTATACATTTGGGTGTGAATAGTCTGTTATTCCAGGAAATTCGTTTTAGAACAGTATTTTATTTGAAAGTATGTTTTATTAATGCAGATGAATATTTTGTATTATATGAGGATCAGCAGACCCTACTGTACATAGTTTGTGTTTAGGCATTAGCCTCAGTGTCTGTCTGTCTGTCCTGCCTGGCTAGTTTAAAGTATTGTAGGCTCCATGATATCACTTGCAGTGGTTAAAGCCATTTACATTTTTTAACCCAGATGATATGTTTAAAAAGTCTTATCATTTGTTCTATCTGTTGTTTTCAGTAAATAGCTGTTTCAGTTGTCAATTTAAGTAGTTTTGACTACTTGATTAAAGGGCATTTTGAAAAATTATTGGACAATACCACTTAGTAGACACTTAAAAGAAGTCATTAAATTTCAGTGCTTTACTGACAATGAACATTTTTTTCATAGTACTCCTAAAGTACAGATTCCCAAGTCTGATCACCTCAATGTTTGTTACCATTATTTCTTCTTGCCCTTTGATGCTTTAGTAGCAAAATTGCTCACTTTAGAATTTTAGCAATTTGATGCTAACTTAGTACCTAGCTGCATAGTTTTGCAAACTGATAAACTATAATTTCAGTCTTCCACCAAACAGCTATAGGATTGTGTAAAAGTACTGTAATATTTACAAATTATTAAATTTCCATTACATTGTCCTTTTGCTACCCCATATCTTTACAAGCAATGAATTAGATTTTCTGTATATAGTTGGCCAAGGATACCAACTTTTAAAATATTAAATTGAAGATTAAAAAAAAAAAAAAGTTTAAATTTAGCTCTCAGGTGTATTTGAATTTTCTGCTTGAAGGTTACGTAGATTAAAACACAACCCCAGGTGCATCTTGCAGAATAAATGTTATTGTACTCCCATGGAACTAATCTGCACACCTGTGGGTTCTTACCTTCATGACTCCATACATGGTAATTGTACAACCCTGAACTCTTGTGTAAACCTAGGCTTGCGTGGGCATAGTAAACAACCAAACATATCCTCTCAAGGGACTACACAATGCTTACATGCAGACCATAGAAATCAGTTATTAAATATGATGGTAATACTGCAGCATTATAATCACCTTGAGCATATATATATATATGTGAATTATATACATATACATTGCTCAATATTTATATGGTTTATTTGTTGAATTCGGTTTCATTGTTACTCACACAATTTAAAGTGACGTACCTGGGTTAACATGTGAGATTTCTATCAAAACTATTCAGAACAGAAATGCAGATTTTTGATGTAGCAAGTTTCAATTCATTCTGCCCTAAACAATTGGTGTTTTAACTTTTTAATGTGAAAAAAAAAGTTTCGAAACAATCTACTTATAACAGAAACGATAATGATTTTATTAATTTTTTTGTAAAAAAGTTATATTATAAAGTTTAATTTAATTTAATTATAAGCTTTTTTGTACATCTGGGCCTTGTGAGGAACTCTTGTTTAGCTCTTGTTTTGTGTTCTTGTCTCTAGCTTTTATTATGCTGGCAACTTCTTTTGAAGTGTTGACCATATGGAGTGGACTGTACTTGATATGTGAAAAGCCTGCAGTGGACAAACTGTTCATGTTTAGTTTTATCGTATTTTTATCTGATTATTTTCAAAATGATGAAAAAGAATAGAAATATCTATAAAAGGGAGCTCTTGCAGAGAGGTTATTGAAACTGCAAATAACTGATAAGTCCTACAGGAGGCTATTAAGTTAAAATTAAGTATCCCTAGTATCTTGTAATGCATGCTGGGATAGCATTTGTAAGCTTATATTAATATTCCATTTGCTGAGTGCCAGTGGTGGTTCTTCTGGATGATACAAATGAAAACTTTAAAGCTGTACCTGGGATGAACGCAACACTATTATTAACCACCATTCTTGTCTATGCGGTAAGCAAATGCAAACGATCGTTTGAATTATGTAGATTTTATTGCTGATGGTGAATGCATGTGTCAAGGCTATATAGTTTTTAATGCTGAAAGTCCCAGTAAAAATCACTGAGGGGTTTTACCAAAGAGTTAATTTTCAAGTCTGGGACCAGCATGTCTGTCACAGGTCATTAAACCATAATATAATGAAATTGCCCATAATATTACAAAGTTTGCTGGATTTGGTTGGCTACAGAGCTAGAAAGAGCAATCAGGTTGGAGTGGATATGGGATGAATTAATATATATGTAGCTTTTAGCTCCACTGACTTTGGGTATAGGACTGGATCCAAGGGATATCAGTTGCTAATTAGGTGTTTTTTGAAATTACAAGGCTTTCTTTTGTTTGACAGTTGTTGATTTCTCTTATTTAATTTCTTATATAACATACTGAAGTGCTAGTCATTTGTCTACTTACTAGGTGATTGATAGCATGGGCATATCCACTCAATAGTTGTTTCTTTACTTACATTTTGTACAGTATGCATATGCACATGGGGATGTTATACAACACACGTAAAGCATGTTTCAGCAGTTATGTATATCTGCTATGAGATGTTGTAAGTAAGAATAGTGAAAATGAACTGTTGAATTGTTTGGTAAAAAAAACAAAAACTTCCCTGTGCCTGCATGTTAGATGTGTACAACAAATCCTGTGTGCTAATTCATTTGTCTTGATCTGAACATCTTTTTTCATGGCAGATGTTAAGGTGTAAAAATTTTGTTTAAATTTTAGACATTAATTGCTGTCAGCATAGTATATTACAGCTTAGACTGTTTATTATGTGTGTGTGATATGTTGTAAACTTTGATGTCATCTGCCCACTGAAGCAAGCTGTCATAAACATTAATTTACCTGGGGGCTCTCTGCTCAAATTCAATTATTCAATGTATAATTATACATGCAATTTAATAACTGAGATTTTACATGCTGCGCTTTGGTATAAAAGGTTTCGGTGTCCTCTTTTTCCTAGAAAAATATTTTCGTGTGTGTTACGTAAAATAGTTATATTAGTTTGTTTTTCCTGTTTTGCGTCAGATTGAGTAGTTCTGTAGGATAATTTTTGGTGTATTAACTAACTATGGAAATTGTGGAGGTAAAATAAAAAAACATTCTCCATCTGCTAAAAATGTTAAAACAATCATCCCTTAGGGAAACTTGAAATCATGTATCTGCTGCTGTAATAGAATATTTGCATGCATGGTGGCACTGATGGTCACGAACATGTGACCGCGTAGCCTATTGATTGTTTAATTATGGTGATACAGTGAGTGATATTTAAACATTATGCAGATTAATAGAGCTATTAATGCACAGGTTTGATAAATGTTTACATTTTGTGGGTATATATTTAATTTTTTTTTCTATATTTGGAGATTGCAGTCAGATAATATCTGCACTAGTGCTGATTAGATATATTCAGTAGTATATTTGGCGGCATGCCAGCAAGAAACTGTCAGTTTCGTATTGAATTAAAGTTTATTGCATAGATTGAATGTGCAATAAATCTTGTGAGATCAACAAGTCTAAATAATCATCTATAGAAGATCAATTTTCTAGCATAAACATTTTATGTGCTATATTCAATAAATGTTTACACCTGTAATGGCTGAAGAATGAAAGGACTGTTATGGCCTTTATGTTTACTTTAGGTTATGTGATACCAGTTTTATTTATTATATAATAAACCTTTTGTTATATAGTTAATGTGGAAGTATATTTATGTGAAATTCATATAAATGTTTATTAATTTTATATTTTTACCTTTTGACTCATATTACAATGGGGGGGAATAATAGTTAGCATAAAGTATTTGTACTGTTGTTATTTAAATATCCTGATTGTTACACACAATTCAACTGATTGATACGTGTGACTAGATTTCTGCTTGAAGCTACATGAATTGTTAACTTTTAAATGTTGTACTAACCATAGGTAAGCAACAGTGCTTAAAGCAAGTCCTGGAAATATGTATGGCAAAATTTAGCGTGGCGTGGTAATCATCTATTTAAATGTCGTGCTGTTGAACACAAGTTGAACAGTGACTGGCATAAAATCCTCTTCCTTTTGTTGTGTATTTTTAAATTCTAGCATAATAATGAGACACCCAACCTTTCCTTTATACAAGCCATTTATCTTGTTTAATAGGATAAAGGATAAGCATCATGTCTTGTGTCACTAGATGATGTGGTTCGTTTGGAGGGAAGTGAACCAGCCATTTCCAATATCCTTCTTAGAAAAACATTCTTAACCACATTTTGTATTAAGTTCCTGATAACCTGTTTTGTGCAGTTTCTATTTTAGTATTTTATTACCAAGTTTTAAAAAAAAGATTTGTCTTTTTTGTAAGCTAAAATTTGAGTGTCTGTTACTTTTAGCCCTGTAATGATTTATGGTCCTTCATTATAATATGTTTTCAAGTTTAAAACAAATTAAAACATGACTAATCCCTCAACAGTCTTATGTAGTCTGTTTACCTTTTCCCTGTTTTAAGGTGTTGGTAAATAGGTTAGTAGTGCTGGAGCCATCTTGGGGCCAGGTCCTGGGACTGTTTTTCTGGTACATGTGTACTTGAACCAAAATTTAAGACCATTTAGTAAATTAGTATGATATAGTTACCCAGCGCTCTATGTGTTATGAGTCATTTTATGTTGAAGAGTTTTTCATATAATTGCAGTATATTTACTATAACACATATGATTCAATCTGCAGTATGACGACATGCAAACAGTTGAGCAATGAAGCAAAACCTTGAAATTTAACTTCTGTGGCCAAGTATGCCCTAAAAATATGTGTATGGGGAGGTGTACTTGCATGGTTCTATTTTTGATGGGGACCTGCTGCCCAATCCCCAAAATCCTGACCATGTTTATACCTAGAAAACACTAAAAAGTAGATCTATATTTATGCCGAAATCACTAAATACATATTCATATTTATAGATAGTTTAATGTGTATTGTGACATGTATCTGTATTGAGGTCTATTGATGAGCCATGGAAGAAAATGATATTAAAATTTTCAACTGAGATCAAAGGTTATCTTTTCCATTGGCCAGTTTTTTGCATTGGCTGCTAAATAATAACCCAAATTTATACCCAAAACATGAATAAACTACCCATAATTATACCTGAAAGGAGGAAATTGTAACCCATATTTATACTGGGGAGGTTGAAATTGGGACCATTCTGTGGGGCGTGCATGCCCCCAGAAGGTAATATACAGGGATTACTCCCCTGAATGTTAATTTTGTTCTGACCTTACATTTGGATATTTGGTTTTATTAGAGGTGAGATTGACCTGTAGTCTATGCCTGTTTGTTTATTTATAATAAACAGACCATTTAATAATAGATTAATTTAGTGTATTAATCAACACCAATAAACTAATCCCTTTAAACACATTGCAGCATAAGAGGATTAAATATTGACAAGAAATCTCTGTTGGAGCCCAATGAATTCAGAAGACAAATTTAGTAATCACTTTGTATTTTAGACAATTAAAAAAACTTTGGAACTTTGCCGTAATAAAATGTTTGCAAAATTTGTCAAGAGAAATTAACAATTTAAAAAACATATATTCATTTCCTTCATTAAACATTTGCTTTTAATTGCAATAATTTAACTTTGATTTCCCAAAAATAAAATAATTCCTTAGGTCTTAGCATAACTGCTGTGGTAAGTTTGACAGTTTAACTATTTTACCAAAGTCTTACTACATCACATTAATTAGATTGGAAAGTTCCATCATTTTGATATTTAAAGTCCATGTTATTTGTATTTTGTTTGGGTGAAGATTTAATGCAGTGTCATTCCATGTGTATGTGTATGATTACCCTGGGATTCTATTGTTGTCAATGCTTGTACTATGAAAAGAAATCTGTTCCTGCTCATTCGCTAGAACAGATTAATATCAAATAGTCGGGGAACATGATAATATGTAACAAGACAGAAACAATATTTCAATTCTAGAAAATGCTTTTGTTGTAATTAAAATGCCGCTTAAGTAAGCCATTTTAGTGTTCTTTGGTATAAACTAATATTAAATTGCATCTTTTTATTTCTCTTATAATTTAATACCATTCAGTAAGCCCCTACAGTTGGACTTGCCCTCATTATCTAAATCCAATAACAAACATTAAGTCATGTGACCTTTTGTTAGCCAATGAGGAACCCAATGTGCACTATAATGATATTTGATCATTAAGATCAGTTGTAAACAGTATGAGAGGGGACATTTAAATAAAAAGCATTGATTTCAAACTTTTTCCAAAATTTAACAGCTGCAGAAACTTAACCTGACTGAACCATTGGTAGAAAATGACCTGGGACTGATGCAAACCTGCATTAGCTGCAATTTACTCCAAGGTAATTACTTGTGGTTTATAGTTTGTTGACTTTATGTATGCTCAGGTGATGTGCTGGCAAATGTCCAGTACAACTAAACTTAGTTTGGAGTCCCCTGGGACTACCTAGCTGGGACAGTATCGTAAATCATGTTGCATGAAGAGTATTCAGTAAGGTTTCTGCAAACTTTGTTACAGTTAAAATGGCTTCTTTTTTGCATTGCATTTGAATTGCATTTGTTCAAAAAGTTAGTCAGTGCATCAAACAGCTGTGGGTAGGTTGATACACTTCAATTTGTTTTATGTATGTTGATGTATGTAGTTCAGGAGGGGTATCTAAGTGCCCTGTAGATGCCAATTTAAGCAGAAAGTTGGAAGAATTACAAAAAAAATAAAGCTTGCCTTAATAGAGATTTCTATCTTAACTGAACTAAAAACCTAGAAAGAAGTTTCTATTTTAAATTTTAAATGGGCTTTTATTTACATAATAAGATAGAAGGAAACAAATAAGGAAATGAGACAACATTTTGTTTTACTGTGTATGTTTTACCATTCAAGCACACAAGCAATTTCAAGATTGCATGGTGTACATCCTGTTGATAAGAGTTCAGTTTAAACTATTCCTTTAAAACCTATGCTGCTATTGTTACTGCACCATTAGAAGAACAGATCCTCCAATTATATATTCTATGTATGACAGTTGTAAGGTGTAACATTGTAAATGATGGATCTTTAATATTGAGCATTATTCTTAATGGCAGATGAGTTGGTGGATTTTATAGATTGAAATTTTAACACTCACAAATAGCCAGAAATAAATAAATAAATATATTAGTTTGCTTAATTGATGTCATGTATCAATACTTAATAAAGTACTTTGCACTCATTTAAATTCCTTGACATTGGTCAATGCATAATATTGTGATCAAATATGCAAAATAATGGGGACATTCCCATAAATGATGAGCAGTTGGCTTGGAAACAGACACCAACATCAGTCTATTTCTGCAGCAATTGCTAATGCTATTGTCAAGTTGACTTTTTAGCTGCTGCATAACTTTCCTACTCCAAGTGTCTGGTTGTACACAAAGGATGCTGGGTAATGGGAGAGTTCTGTCCTAAGTGATAAACCTGGAGGCTTAGTAGAAACAGACCTCTGTATGTTCTGGTTTCTTTTTCAATGTCTTGTCAGTGTAATTTTTAAAGCCTACGTAACTTCAACTTTTTGCTAGGTAAAAATATTGCTAATTTGTTAAATTTATGACATCATTAATTGTAGTTTTTCGCCACAGTTAATTTTGGAGTTAAAAAAAGTGGGCCTTCGTTAAACACCTGAAGAGACACTATGTTTACTTGCTCATTTGTTTGCTTCTTTTGAAGGACCATGTGGACAGGGATTTTAAATTTTAAAGTGTGCCAGGGGATGGTTACAATTGTGTCACACTTCGGTAGTACTGCCACCCCTGCGCCATTTATCATGTGTCGTTATTTTATTCATCATATAGGGATATATATTTTTTTGTGTTGGCTTAGCATGTATAAGATTTATGTGGAGTTACTGTTGCATATGCCATATCCTTCCCTTGTAATTTGAAAAAAAATTGGGTCTGTAATAAATTAAAAATGAATCTGAACATTATTAAATAGAAATTGGGGCAGTAATTGATAAAAAATTAGTGGACTAGTGTCACATTTAATATGCGTCACCTTTAGATATCTTGGCCGGTACCCTTTTCTAATGATTTATTAAATGGCACAGAGACTCTTTTTGCAATAAATAATTTTTTTTATTATAATTTGTTTTTGATGCCATTGTATACACTATCAAATTTCTCATACATTTAAAAGACTGTTCAGTTTTGTTTTAGTGCCTGTTTCACATTTTACAACTTTCTAATGTGTAATTTTTCTTGTTATTTTACAGTTGTGATGTTATCTAAATAATACAAGAGACATAGCAGCCTTCAACAATGATGTGGAGATCAACATTATTTATGTGGTTAATCTGCACAGTTACAGCGTGGCAATACAATATTAATCCCTTGACAAACGTTACTGTCTCAGGTAATACTACCTTCCTTTACTGGTTTCTACTTATCTTTTTGTCCTTTAACAACATTTTTTTAAAGTACTGTAGCCAAGATGGCCGTTACAACGATTTGTGGAGAAACTGGTTATTATACCCATGCTGAAGATTTAACTATCAACTTAAAATTATGTGTTCCAAGCAAACAGGGACCTTGTTATCTTTTCTTCTCTGTTTAAATCAAACATAACAGTAGCTAAGAGAACCTATCACATGCTGTTTACTTAGTACCTAGGACAAGTTGCAAATAAGACCCTTCTCTCAATACTGGTTTTGCATAAAAGTTTTTGGTAACTCACTATAAACAGTTTAACTTTTCCTGGTTAGGTCAGGCTCAGGATGGCAGTATGCATGGCAAGATTGTAGATAAACTTTTAAATAATATCCTGCTATTAAAAAACAATAGTAAAAGATACAAATATTTACTTAAAATAGAGAAAACGGAGGCTGTTATTTGAGTATACAGATTATGATATTGTTTTCGGTTGAGATAGTTTTGATAAGAAGGATAATTATATGATAAAAAAAGAACAGCTGATCAGCTGAAATAATTGCTGGACCATTATGCATATTGTTAAAAGGGCACTGTCATTTACACATGGTCCAATAAGTACCAACCAGGTAGTTAAATTCAACACCTGTGGGAAAATGTACATAATATGGCAGTCCATCAAAGGCTTGCACACCTCAGTAGGCAGATGCACTATATATAACCATAAGTTGTAGATTTCTAAATCAGGGGTTCATGATAAACTTCACTGCATTCTTATATAAACTTTGGTCATTAAGATGAAGACAGAAACAATAGTGGATGTATCTGCAAACTGAACAATTATGAAATTTTTTTGCCAGATGTGTAGGATATTGATTTAGTGTGTATATGCTAAGCTATAACTTTTTCAAAAGAAAGGATGATGTATACAAATTAAAGAATGGTAGTGCTGAGTTGGTGAACAGTTTTATGTGTTAGATATTGTGCTGTATTGGTATTTGTTTGCAAATACGGATTAAGCCAATAGCTTAATCTGAAGATTATTGATCCCAGTTTGGGAAGTACTTTTGTCCTGAATGTCCTGTATGATTCTATTCAATTGCTAGGTTACTTAGTTCAACCTTTGCTGGAATATTGTATTGCCTTAGTAGATAGCTGACAAGATCCTATTAAAACCTTGCAAACCTTATCAAATGCTTTTTTATAATCACAAAATAGAATCAAATTTATCTTATTAAAGTGACATCTTACATAATAGAAACATAATCTGGAGATTAGTGATGCCAGCTTGGGATATACTTTTGTGCTAAATTTTCTGTGTAGCAATTTCATTCAATTACTAGGTTACTCAGTTGAGTCTGTGCTGGAATATTGTTTTGCCTTGGTAGTAAATAACCCACAAAATCTTATTAAAACCTAAACAGATATTATCAAAAGCCTTTTTGTAATCACAAAAATAAATTATATTCATCATTTTAAAGTGACATCTTACATAATACTAACTCCTTACAAACAATTTATATATTAAAGGCTTAACAACATCAAATTTATCATTTTCAATACAATGTATTAATATAAATGTAATCCATGATATTGGGTCCAAGATATGTGTTTGTAGTAATTTAGAGAATAAAGCATTTGATTAGGTATAATGAAGGAGTATAACTATATAGTCAATATTGTTTCAATTGATCCTGATAACAGTAGTCTATACATATAGCCCCTGGAGAACCTGATTTGTACATGCAGTCTGGCTGTTAATCAGTTCCATCCTGATAAATGAGTCATATAGCACATTTCCAATCTGACCTGAAATATAGGAAATTATACTCAAATTTTCAATAATGGTAGTATATAATACTTTAAAGAAAACTTTCAACATTTCGGATGTCAAAATTAAAAGAGTATATAAAGTATTTTTTAAAATTTAGTTGCTGTATGAAATTTAAAAAGTAAGTTTGAACTTTTTAAGACAAAGAACTCTTGAGACTAATTGTGACCTGATAACAGACCTGGCCTGGCACTGTGATAGTTTTAACATTTACATTGTCATGCATGCAGCTGTCAATCAAGCTGTCCACATCTATTTAGAAACTCAAGTACATTTGTTGCACAGCTTAGCAGAGGGATTTGTGCAGTTTTAAGTTATTTAAATAGCTTGCCTTGCAAGTTCTTGCCCCTAAATCAGATTCTATTTTTTGATTATTAATGTAGTATTATTCCGTAGCAAAACTTTTCAAAAATAGGTGTGTTATGCATGAAATTCTAGCATTAAAATTCAAGCAAAAATGAAATGCCAACCATTTAAAAAATTGAAAGATCTACCCCTACGAAATATTTTGGATACGCTATCTACTGGCATTTTTTTAGAGAAAGTATTTTGCAAGCATATGAAATAGACCAGGGGGTACTAACATTCACAGTCGCTGTATATATGTGCCGCCCCATGGCTTTTTTCAGCTTCCACTTTTACTATGGTGTTTCTTTTAAATCGTGTTTATTTAACTTTTTTTTACCATAGTGTGTGCTTTTTGCTTATAACTTTTTAGCACATTTTTAGCTCATTTACGGAATATTTTGTTTGCCATGGGATGAGATTTTTTTAATTTGGTTCTCAAAGCCCCGCCAAGTTTTTTTGGCAATAACCCCTGGGAATATAGAACATCGAAGTATCCTTGCTGTAGTCATAAAGCGCAAATGTGAAACAATGTATATAAGAACATATGAATTGCAAGAAATTAATTGCAATGTATGAATCATGCAATATTACAGGATTTGTAATTAATTTCACAACAGTAATATATCAGGCAAGAAGTCATTAGCTTTGATTGTATTGATTTTAAAATTATCAATCTTAATATGCTTTCAAGATATGTTTCATGTGTTAAAAATTTTGTTCACATTGTATAACAACACGAGATTCTCTATTTAGGGTCAGATTATACTGTCCAGCGGATTGTCTCACTTTACTGCAGCATGAATGAAAGATGAGCAAAAATGATACAACTATTACCTTTATTGAAGTGTAATTGGGATTTGCATCAGGCCAGCAGTATTTGTACTATGCAAGAGAAAAAATACCATCATGTTTTAGTATGGTTCCATAAATATTACAATCTAACACAATTATTCCAATTATCATTAGTCAGTACAAATATAGTTATTGGGCTTCTTTTGTCAACCACAATTCACATTAGATTGCCTATTGTAAGCAAATGATATTCTGTTTCTAAGCAACTACTATTAATCATGAAAATTGCATTTGGGTCATTGATCAGTAGTCATTTTTTAAACAAAATCATATTATACAGTATTCTGTAGGGAATGATACTGTTCGCTGAATGAATCATTCATAAAAAGTCTGCCAATTAATTTACACAATTTCTTTATGTACCAGAGAAATATTTCCACTCTGCTTTGCATATGCATACATTACTTTTCTTCTTCAGTGCCTTCTGTTCATAAACGAGTAACATTTTGAACATATACAGTTTGGCGGGAAAAGAAATGACTGTCGGGAAGTGATGTCAGTAGAAGTACAAAATTTGAGAAAATAAAATAAAATAACAGCAAAATTTTGTTACTGTGCAGTACTCCCTTTATCCGCAACTCTGTTACAGCAGGCAGTAACCATTCTAAAATATTAGCTATCTTAATGGTTTTGTTCTATCCATTAGTATTTTGTTAGTTTATCAATTGGATTAATCTACTCCTAATCTTGTCCAGTCCCAGTCTGTCAACCTTTGTGTCTTATTATTTGCACAACTCCCAAATTCAACAAACTTACAATTAACATGTCTTAAAGCATGTTTAATATCATAGGAACAACAGACCCTCTAATGGAATCTGCCAGAACTCTGGATTAACTGAGAAAAATATATTCCTTTAAATTTATTAATTATGCATAAATTCTGAACAGGGATTAAAACAGGCCAAAAAAATCCTCTGAGGGAATTAAATTTAGAAAGTTTGGATCCGCTTCATCATTCTACAAGAATATAAATTAAAGCCAAAGCTACAGTGCGGTGTTGTTTTATTACTTTCAGACACTTGTATGCAAGTCTGGAAATGCATGACAACACATGCTTTATAAGTATAAAATTTTAATAATTAATTTTGAACTGTCTACTGTCTGTAGTATGTGCTTCTGGACTTCTTCTGTTTCTTTCTCTGTGAGCAGCGGCCTAATGTGAGATACTTATGCACGTTTTTTCATTGGATAACTATCAAACACAGTAGTTACATAGGGAAACCACAATAACCCCAGTATACTTTCTCATAGTTTTTTTGAAATGTAAAATGTGGTTGGCGGCTATGTTGAATCAGAATATAGATTAGCAATTTGCATGTTTGAACAAACAATTTGTTACAACTGACTTATATTGAAAATCGATAGAATTAAGATAACTGTACATTTAATATCAGTAACAAAATCACAGACATTGAAACTTGTTTTGTTCTCTCATATTTGTTGTTCAATGCCATAGTCAAAACTACAGTTTCTGATGATTATTCAAAATTAGGTACGTGCATCAGAAAGCTTTGCATGTTGTACTGTTCGCCAGTAAATGGCAGTTGCGTCTCTTGCACAGTGCCTTTTTTATTTCATAAATAAATCATCAGTTCCAGTATCATTGTAGATTTCAGTGCAATAGTAAGCAACTTTAGTCCACCAGGCGTCTCTATTACTGAAGAGTCGCATTGAAATCTGTGTTTGTATGCTGATGCTTTATGTAGTTGACTAAATTTATATATTTGATTTTTTTGCTTTTTATATCAGATTATGAATTTGGACATAAAATATAGGTTGCACAAAGTACAATCAGGTTGTGATGCAGCAATTTACTTGGGGTGTTTGCTCGTAAGATGGGTCGACGTGCATTTGTTCTATTCTGGGTTATTTCTTTTTTTGAGTGTGTCCAAGGGTCCTAGTCCACAAGCTTCAACACTTTCAAGGTATCTGGGATTCATGATCAAGTGTATTAAGGGATTAATTTGTAATGATAGGTTTATCTTTTTGGTATCGGTTATTGGAGGGTCAAACAAGAATGATTAACAAGGTGCAGTAAACAGCATGCTGTCAGTCAGGTAAAGCCTTTACCTGGTTTAAAACGTGACAGTTAACTCATCCCATTCAATCCTATTTCATGCTTGTCAGAAGACAAATTACTTCCTAAAGTGTGGAAAAATTGATGATTGGTGATTTTGATACTTCAGTAATAATGAATGACTATATTTGCCTGATCATGTAAATCTTTATAATTATCATTAAACTATAATGAACCTGACCTTAATGTTAGAAAGTAGACAGGTAAAATGTGATCTCATTGCAGGCATCACTGCAGTTACTAGATTGTAGGGCTGTGGAGTGGAGCTAATAACCATGGGCATCTAATATGATTGTACTGTAAGGCAGTTATCTGCATAATTTGACCATAGGCTACCATTCCAATGCTTGACTAATAATAAGTCAAAACGTTGTGACTGGCTCAAACAAGAACATCTGGAACATTATATCATCAAACATTAATGGCAGCATGCAAGTTTTACTAAGTGTTACACACTACATCCAGGAGCTGAATGTATAAAAAATTAAAACCGTTGACCTCTAGATGACCTTTTCATTTCAAGGTGAACTCGAGATATATATGAAAATTCATGCAGTCCAGGTGGGAATGATGGCCTTTATAAAATAAATTTATATACAACACAACACAAAGTAAAACATTTATGAAAGAAATATCATAACCAATTGCCATGTTTAGTTATATATAGTTATAATATGTCAGCGTGAGGTCACAAATCAGTGATGTGATGTGACACAACTTCTTCATACTTAAAACTTTTGAGTTAAATTTTGGGCATAAATTAAATGATGGATTAACGAGAGTGGACACTTTGGAAAGAAGTAGGTACTGACATAAGAATGATTATTACGTAATCATAAAGTTAGGATTTTTGAATATAAGTTCTTTTTTTTGGAAAGACAAGTTCAACAATTATAACTTCAACAACCCTGAAAATACAAAATTTATCATTCCAAGAGATGACTCTTTACAAATATCATTCACCTTACTATTTAAATAATCAAGTAAGAAGTAATAAAATTAAATTTTTAAATTCTGTTGCAGTTGTCCCAGGTGTTGAACTGTACATAGTATACCCTGGTAATATTCAGTTTGTGTATGTAATTCTTAAATGTATTCTTACACTGTGTTGAATAATAATAACTCTGATTACAGGTATTCATTGAAAGTGTGAAACTAGTAGTCTAGTAAACCACTCATTATGTTTCTGAATTAGTACACACATGATATCATATGACTGACATTTCTTTTATCGTTTCATATAATACAGGATTCCAGTTTGATTTCTATCTCCTTGATGTAAACTGCTCATGCAAAGACATTGCATTAAGCATTTTAACTCAGTTTGGCACAGTTAATGTGTTGCCTTTAAAATGTCCAAGCAAAGCTGCTAAAGTGGTTTGTCAGTAAATGTTTGAAGAGTTTCTGTAAGTCCTTATTGTGTAAGGGATGAAAAATTATCCCATGGCACACGTGCACAGATGTATGGGTCCGATTTGAAATTTCAGTGTCTGAAATGTATGTATGCACACCTATAAATGAAAATATAAGTTGCGCATGAAAGTATGCAAAAATCTTTATTTTCGTATTCTGACATCTATGCCTGGCGGACTTTTTAAGATCCAATAAAAACAACTTGGTTATATGTAGATCAAATAAAATATGACTGTGTAGAAAAATGTCAGTTTCTTTTTTCTTACCCATCCAAGTGTCAAAGTCACCCTGGTTAAACTTTTACATAAAAGCGTATTCCTCATGTTACAAAACAATTTCTTATTTTTAAAAAATAATTTGTCAATAGGACTTAGTTGTTTATGTGGACATCTATTGTTGTTCTGATATAAGATAACACATCATTGAATGGAGTGCATTTGGGAGCCTGTGGCTATTATTGTGTGCCTGAGCAGTAAACAATGATTTGAAATTTCTCTTATTATCAATTGTCTTCTTCTGTTTTCAATGGTTTGCCGCAGTTTCATAATGCAAACTGCCTTGATGATAATCAAACTGAATGTTTTCAAAAAAAAAAAATGTTTTTTTTTGTGTATTGCTATTTGGATTTATAATAATGAGATATCGCTATAATCCCTTGTTGTACTTGCATGCAGTTACCCTTGTTTGCCTCCTGGGCTTGTTTCACTTTACCTGGTAACGAGGATGAGAACTACTTACTCACGCAGGAACAAACAGCACCTAGGACACTTCCTTTCATAAACAAACATCTGTGATTATATTTTTCTTATCTTTTTTTGTTATACTTCAAGTATTTTGAGATGTTATTGTTGTGTTTCATTAGTGTGTTAGGTACAGTTCAACTATTTCAAACTATTATTGTATTGTTTTTTTTTGTGCTGTTTTGTGAGTCTGTTATGGAATCTGTGCTGAGTGTTCATTAAGGCATGTTTATGTTATGATGCAGAAACTCTCACCTGTTGGAAACATATGGTTTTTAACCCAAAATTTGTTATTGAGTTTTTATGTGACATTTACTTGATTTTACAACAAACTTGGCTTTTGGTTTTTACTTGTAAAAGAGAAATTTAATGTCTTAAATGATAACCCTTATGGAGCCAGAAAAACTTTTAATAATAGTAATTAACAAAGTCCCTAATCTCCACTGCTCTGAAATTAAAAATGTTATTTAAAATTGGATTCATTCAGGTTGTCTTGTATTTGGACTTTAATTGGACGTAATCACTTTCCAAAGAGTTAAAGGACAGGGTCATATTGATGTAGATCATACTTTGTCTAGTAGATTATAATTTGTTTTGTAAATATTTGAGTCTAATGTCCTAAAATATAAAAATTTAAATGTTATATCCCTTATAAATGTTATATATCTGTAAATTGAACTCAAGGACTTAGGTGTGCTAACCACAGTAACCAAACTTTTTAATATAGAAAGTATCTAGTTGTGGTTTCGATTATAATATTATTGTGTATTAGATACTTCAAAATCAAGGAAGCAACTGTCATTTAAAATGTAATGATCTAAGCATGTTTATATGTCACCTTGTGAAAACAGTCGATTTTATTTAGTTATCACCTTGAGATTTCAATAACAACAGAAAAAAATGTTTTAATTTATTTAGTGGTAGATTGCCAGGGGCTCTCTTAGTGTGTGGAGGTAACGGTGATTTGCCGCTGGCTCGGAGTGTCTTTTTTAACGACTTTTGGGCTTCTTTTACGCCCGTGGTACATTTCGGGATTTGTTTTTGAGGCCCAATTATGAATCCTTATGGAAAAGTATCTTAGCAGAAAATAGTGTACAATTTATCTTATGAAACAAATGACAGTATTTTTGAACATTGAAATTGGGGGAATGTCCAAAGATTTAAGTAACCACCTCAGCCGTATCTGTCAGTTAGAACTTTGAATCAGGAATTACTGAACCAAAACATTATTTTAGGCTAAAATTGCTTGTTGAGTTCACCATAAAAAGTATCCTTGATTGACCTCACTCGGTCATTAAATGATAGAAGATATCTAACAAGCCTTGTGGTTATTATTTTATTAATTGGACATTATACTTTTGACATCATATCCTCTATGAATTGTTTACATTGGTGACAATCAACACTAATCATAAAACTAACTAACACCATTATGATGTCATTGCATTGGTTCCTGGGTGACATTTGATATAGATTGTGACCTAACTAATTATGTGCTGAATCACACACACACACACACACTGGCGTTTGTGAGACACACCATGTAAAAGGTCATTTTAACTATTATTTCGATCACCGACATTTCATTGTAAACTTAGTGTTGTGCCCTGAATGTTGAAAACAGTAGTATTGAAGATGTGCAAGCAACAAATTAAGCTATATGTATAAGGAAAAACAACATTAAATTCTGATTTTTTTGGAAATATTAATGCGCTTTATAATAAAACAGTAACATTGTCTCAACATAAAACCCAGGAAATCCAACATTACTTATGGTTGTGAATCCTTGTGAATTGACACCTGATTGTCACACCTTCACATTGTAACATATGCTGCTTCCTTCCTTCCTTTTTGTATCGTGCCCTTTCCCAGAAATTGAAGTTTTAGCTTGGTAGATATTCACCTATAGAATATAGGCGTATAAAACCAACGATTAGTTGCTTTTGCTTAAGTCGCTCTTCTAAAGCCCTGTTTTTTTTTTTATTGTACTCAACATTTGTGCATATATTACCATTTTGTGCAGTTTCGTTGGTTCCATCGTGTGTTCACTATATTTTTTTACCCTTCTGTGCCAGTAGGGTGTTATAGCTATGTTTTTTTTTGTGATATGGGATTTGCTGATTTGCTTATCTTGTGCCATTTCGATTATTGGGTTGGAGATCAGTTAAAGGTGGCTAGAGCTGTTGTATTCAATTATCTTTGGGTGGGAATGTGTACTTTTTGTGTGCGCATTTTAAATTTGGATTGTATATGTGTTTTACTCTTTATTTTTGGATGAATACCGTGCAGAAGTTCACAGTTTACTGCAAAAATGTGTATTTCTTCCGAATAACTTTTAAAAATTTGATTTCCTTTTTTCAAAATTTTGGACTGCTGTTCTTTTTCAAAATTTTGGATTGCTACCAAATATTTAAATACTTTTGGATTGCAATTACTGTTTTTGCAAATAAATGAATTTTGTTGGCTACTGCAAGTTTAAATTTTGGATTTGGTCAAGTTGTATGTACCTTATATCCAGAAAAAAACATCTATGTGGTGCCGGTCATTCTGTAACAATGGTTTGTTGATTTTTAGACTAATAATTCGATCTGTGACTTCAACCTGATAAATCAGAATTGTTGTGTAACTTTTATCAGCTCTGCAGTTAGTCATTTTTCTTCTTCTTAATCTTATTAAAGGTGCAGGATGGTTTTATTATTATTTCTTAAGCAAGTGACAGTGACTCAGGGTTAAACGCCTACTGGTAACACCAGTGGGTCAACCCTTTGTTTATTTTCAGTTTATTTATCTTTCAGCAGGTCTTTCCTTATTTATATAAAAATGAAAAAGTTAACATTTTTTGAGTGGCTTGCCATTATGATTGTAAATTTCAGTTAAAGCATATCTAAATCCAAGTTGGTAAAAGTAGGCATATTTTATATATTTATGTTGAAATATAAAATATTGCTGTCACCAGAATAATGCTTATTGCAAGGATATGTGCTATTTACAGCAGTTTATAGAATTCTGGGGCCTTCAAAAACCTTCCTTCTATTAATTTCTTTAACTGTTTAAATTTTTATTCAGCAATTTCTCATACATTTATGGAGCTTGAATTTACAAATTATGACAGGTAAACTAGGAATAACAAAAATAATAGTTTTGCTGTATAGTATTTTGAACATTGTTAATATAACTAAGAAAAGAAGTTTCTAATACAGTTAATTCAATACACTATAGCACTACAGGTATGAAGGTGTTACTTTTAACACTATGTACATACAGACAGTAATTTAAAATCAATATTCCTTTTGTTCCTGGGAATGTTATATTGAATATTGGAATGAAAATGGACCACAGCTAATATTTTCTTAACATTTTGCAGGTATCATGATTATGACTTATAATAACACCTGATTATCAAGTGATGCTACGATTAACCACAAGTTTGTTAATTATTCATGGATTAGTTACAAATTTAACTTACACAGGAATAGAATGATATCATGTTGGGTTCCTGTTTCTTTTTTTAAAAATAAAAATATGTATAAATTAAAAATAAAATAATTTCTAATTCCACTTACAATATGCTATAGCTAATTTTATTAAAGTTATTAATCATTAATGACCTACATTTAAAGTTTAAATGTGAACCAATCATAACAGGATATAGGCCTTCCCTTACCATTTATGGAACAAACAACTGACCTAAAGAATTGTTAAGCTGGATTGTATTCAATTAAATTTCTAAGCAGTGTTGTGTGCTGGCAGTAAAGACAAGATGGCTGATCACAAGGAATAGGGTTATATCAAGCTGGTAGTTTATTGTGCCATACAAAGACACTTTGTATTCAAATTTGAGTGAAAATAGCAGAATAAGGACTTAATAGCAGTGGTTTATTCTATGACTGGTCTGTGGTAATTATATTACTGGAGATTAGTTGAAAAGTGGTTTGAATTATATTCAGTAAATACCTACCTATCTCAGCAGGCAACTTATTTCAGAGACAACAGTTAACCTGTGTAGTTTTGGACAACTTTATTGGAATATATGTGACAAGGCTGATTATGACATTAACATTTTATGTAGAACAGGACGATTTTTCCTTTTCATTGATATTAGACGAATAGAGATTTGGAGAACAGTGAAAGAGTTCTGAAATTTGAGGACTGCCATTTTATTTTTATATAAAGTAAATGTTATTGAATTATTGCCAACTGATACATATTACCAATATTAGATTTTTTTTGACACATTAGCTAGTATCTGAAGTCTGGCATTGATTCTATATACTTGGAAAACTTATTGAGAAGTGAATCATTGAAACACGGTGACTAAGAGTACCTACAAGAGTTCTTTTAATTTTAGACTTAGATTTATTATAACTAATATCTCGAACTATGAAGACCAGCACTATGAGGAGTATTACAATATCATTGATTGTCATGATTTATGTCAGGTGTTCAGTAGGTAGGTAGAAATATGTTACATGTTTTACACATTTCCTCAGTTGTCTTAAATCATCCTCTAAAGATACGTCCACTGCCATAAAATCAACAGCATAAAACCAAAGGCTGTACAAATAAATGGTCATAGTTCTTTCGAAATTACATTTTTATTTTGATTATAAAAAATAATTTAAAAAGGCCAATTATTTGATTTCACAGAAAAATCCTTTTTATATATTTGAGCAACTGGTAATTGCATGTCATTGATAAAATGATAAGTTATGCCAAACCATTGATAAATTCATGAAATCACATATTATATCCTGTTAGTTTTATGTTTCTCATTTTTTTAATATCCTCGTAGATTAAAAACATGATGTCTGTGGTGTTTAATTATAGTAAGCCAATCAACTTTTCGTGCTGGGAAAAATGTGGATGAAGACCTAGATTAGAAACAGGCTAAAAATATGTTTCGAAGTTGTATGCAATTAAATTGGTGTCAAATCAGATGTAAGGACTGGAAACTGATACTTTACAATGCAGAGTAATTTTGTTTCATTTTCAAATTCAAATTATTTTTGTCAAGGTGGCAGTAAAAATAACTGTATGGCCCTTCATAACCTGGTTGTGACCCGGAAAAACCAAGTTAAACACACCCTTATGAATATCAATAATTATAATGTTTGAAAGTGGCTTGACAATAAAGCTGATGATTTTCACAGATATATATAATTACAAAATACAATTCTATTGTCAGTTTAATATCTACAGTATGGGGGCAGGTATTGTTTCGGACTAGGCCTGGATATGGGCCAATACCCTAGTAATAATAATCATGATAAACGGCTTTAATTTTGCTATAAAGTCCCACCCAGTTTATTGTTGAAATTATTAGATCTTTTTGTACCTGTCATTGTAATGTTTCATTAATGGTAATTGCTGTAGCATTTCATTGTAGTGATCATCACCGCCATCCCACAGTTGTTTTGTACTAATATACAGATTTTGCACGTTCACTATTTATGTGCCCCAGTAGCAGCCACAAAAACTTTTGCTTGGATATTTTTGAATAGGTGCTGTAGTAGAAGGGCTTGTGGTCAATACCAGGGGCTCGACGTCCATGTATGCATACCTCCATTTAACAAGTGCTTGCTCAAAATTTAACAAGTTATTCATTTATTTTTGTTGCTGATTGAGAGCACTTGCTACAATGAAGAAGCATGCAGGGCAGTATTTTGTTACAGTATCCACCATCCACCATCCACCATCCCTTAGTGTTGTTACAGTATCCACCATCCCTTAGTGTTGTTACAGTATCCACCATCCCTTAGTGTTGTTACAGTATCCACCATCCCTTAGTGTTGTTACAGTATCCACCATCCCTTAGTGTTGTTACAGTATCCACCATCCCTTAGTGTTGTTACAGTATCCACCATCCCTTAGTGTTGTTACAGTATCCACCATCCCTTA
>JAOXYB010090273.1:22299-39287 GCA_028565635.1 Phoronis ovalis
ATCCACCATCCCTTAGTGTTGTTACAGTATCCACCATCCCTTAGTGTTGTTACAGTATCCACCATCCCTTAGTGTTGGTACAGTATCCACCATCCCTTAGTGTTGGCTGTTTGCCACGTGGATAAAATAGGTCCCCCTGGTGTTCACTATTTTCCCTTGATTTCTACTGTATGTATTGGTGTTTTCCATCTGGCTAACTCTGCCTATTGTTGATTGACCTACATTGATCATGCTTTGATAATCATAATGTTTCCAATTGATGATTTGAACAATATGCTAGCATTGATTGTGAACTATATTTGAAAAGCATGAAACCAGTCACCTATGTGATGAATTTGTTAGGGGATGTTTTAAAAACTGGATAATATGTTCCTTACTATGACCATTATATAATTGAACTAGTAAATTGTTCAAAATTCTTGTACATTATACAATGTTACTATAATCAAAATCAGTTACTCATCTTTCTACAATACGATTTTTATAGTCAATTTAAACAGAGAATCTGTGAGATTTTTGTTTTTATTAATTTTTTTATATTGGAATATATAATGCAATGCGTCAAGTCACAATAAAGTAACTCTCTATATTAATATACTGTAAAAACACTATATTAATTTATTATCTTAAAGAAATACCACACATATACAATACTAGCAGATGGGTGGAGTCTACTTTAATTACTGAAATTACTGAAAATCCTCAAACTTGTCCTGTTGTCTGTTTCACCATAAGACTATACAGCATGGGTCACAGGCAATGGGTCTTAAAGAAGATTTTAGCAACAAACACTAACTACCAACATGACTAGAATCCTAACTGTTCTATTGCTAGTAATTAACAGCATGTATTTGCTTGTAGTTTTAACTCAAAGCACAACTGTGTTATTGTATAACAGCACCTCACACACCACTGTCACCTCTGCTTCAAACACTAGTCAGGTGACCAATGGCAGCACTACTGTGCCACAGACTAGTACTGAACCACAGACTAGTCTGCGGACCATTTTAACCCCAACTAACCCGGCAACGACGACACCGCAACAACCAACTACTACAGATATTGGTAAAGTCTAATGTTGTTGAAGCTGTCATTGTTTATTGTCCAATGTGGATATAAATGTTATGATAATGCAACTCTTATCTGAACACATGTAGTATGAATATATATTGTAATCCTGTCATGTCATCTGAAGTAATTCAGTCCTAATATAATATTATAGCATTATCCTAAATAAATCCACACATGTACAATTATACATATTGATGCTTAGTACATGGATAAAGTCTACATTAATGGCTTGCTGAAAAACATCAGACTTGCCACTCTGCTCCTTGTCTGTCTTACCAGAAGGCTATACAGTATTGGTCACTTGAGATGAACTTAGTAACTAATGTATACATTACATATGAATTGATAGTGACATATCCATTGGCCGAACAAAAACCTGTTTATCAGTATCATAGGCCACACCCGGACTTGCGACCAGGTTTTGGTACGGTAAAAAATCTCAATTCATACGGTTCCATTGTTCATACACCTCCTTCTTCAAATTTTATAATTTCCGACTTTTGTACACCCACAATAATCAAGAAGTTGGTATTTCTCTATATTCCTACATATCCCTATGGATTTTTGAAGCTTCCGAAATTCTTACAAACCGTCATACCCGTTATTTATTTACATGAAAAATTAGAACACCTCTTGGATAATGTCGGTTGTACTAATGATCATTATTATCCTGGAATATAGAAATACACAACAAACGAAATATATGTCACTGCCACTGTAGGATAATAATTTGGAATCTTTATCTTCAGCTACCACTAAGTGTATATTAATATGCTTTTTAGACATTTCATGCAAATTAGACCTAATAATGGTTTTGTTTATGTTGATGTCCCCGAATTTAAAATCTCATGCAATTATGTGTCTGAAATTGACTAGAAAATTTGTATTAATTTAATATTTTTGCATGGACATGTTTTTATGCAATTTTGCTTTTATTAGTGGTATTGTGACCGACTTCCATAACTAAATGATATGATTTACCCTGTGGCTGAACTTCATATATATATTACTCATGGTGTTAAATATAGATGTCTGGGTACTGACTAATTAGTGTTTTAGGTTTTAAGCCTATTCATTAGTATTCATTAAACTGTCGAGTACCTTGTGCAGCATAAGTCCTGTTACCATGCGTACTCGTATAGGACAAACTGTAACAGGTGGAATTTTGAATTTTCCACAACAGTTGCATTAATTACACTAGTGCAGATATAGTATGCACAATTTAGACAAACATAAATTTAGCAATAAACCATAACATTGTGGAGAACAATTTTCATGTTTATTTTTAGATCGGTATTTTCGTAGTTTAGGTATGTACACATACAGGATACTTAATTTGTTAAGCATATATTTTATACCACTAGGTTGAATGTCATTTAAGTAGGTGTACACTTAATTAAGGTGTCATGAGCTAGGGTCAGCAGGAGTGAGTTGTACAGAAGTTACTCAATGTACCAGAAATCCTTTCACATGAACAGTAGTTGTTTGTATGTATTGTGAAGTTCACTATCAATAGACTATTGTCTGGATTTGGAACACTGCCTGAGGCAGCTTATGAATTATTCTTAACTGACTTTTAATTTAAATGTAAAATCACAATCACATAATACTTTCCAGTTCTTTTTTATTTATTTCTTTAAAAAACTACACAGAGAATATTAGTTATAAGTATCACAGAGTTTGTATTGATTTCCTTGAGTCATTGTAGTTCAGCTAAATGTTTTACATAATTACAGTTCAATTTAACACCACTCACCAACCAGTAGTTTCAATTTCCCGACATTTTGATCAGCAAAAAGTTGTTTTAAAATTGTGATATCTTAATATCCAACTTTCATCAATGATCGTTTCTTGTAGGTGTATGCTTAATTTTACGTTCTGTTGCAAAATTTACGGAGATGTTGATTGATTGATATTACCTGAGTTGACTGAATTAATATGCATCTAAACTGTACTCATCTTTTTCAGAGTCTGTACAAAGAGGTGTAATAACATTTAATGGTGGTCGAGTGAACGATGGTAGCAATGATTATAAGAAGTTATTGGTGGTTGGTGACAAACTGGTGGTGGGAGCAAAGTAAGTTGCTACATGAGTTTGACATAGTTTCTTTGTAGTATGATTGAAAATACTTTTAACTTCTTTTATCGGCGGGTGCCTGCATCTTAAAATTTAATTTGTTGAGCTTCCTTGATGTAAACAAACAGCAGCAAATATCTAATTGTACGAATAAACTTGATTATGTGTGAGTGGCACAAAGTTATGAAATGACTTTCAAAATACTGCCTACCTTCTCTTTTTATCAGTTTATGTATATGTAATTTTATGTAATTACATATATAGTGAGTGGTGCTATGTTATGATTTCTGAAAGTCTGACATTCTAAGTATAAGCGTACTGAGAATGTCACAAGCATATTATAATTTTTTCTGTGTAATGTTTTTTTTTATTGTTGTGTTATAATTTATAACATTATTTCATTTATATTCCAGAAACCATGTATATGAAATCAACCTAGATAATTTAGTAGAAGAAAAATATATAGAATGGTATCCTTCATCCCTGGATCAGCAGCGTTGTAATGCGTTATACACTGCTTCCATATGCCATAATGATATCCGTGTCCTGGTAAAAAATGAAAACAATGATTTGCTTATCTGTGGAACGAATGCTTTAAAACCGTCCTGTAGGATCTACAGAGATGAGGTAATGTACTTCGATTTAAAATTGGAAACGCGTGGTTAAATATAAAGGTTGGAAAAATGTTCTGGCTGTTTCATGTTATCGGAAGTTTTGAAAATGATCCCGAGTGGATATTTGGGTTCATGCCTCATGCATGTGATGTTCAAACAACATTGGGTGTTGTGATTGAGTCATATTTCAAATTATTATAAAACCAAAATGTAATTTTTCCATTTTTTTACAATGTATCTTTCTTTTTATTTAGGACTTCATGCAGTAGTTTAAAAATAACTTTGTTCTACTCATCAAAATGATAAATACACTGCAATGTTCCACTCACCTAACTATTTCTGGAGATTATCAACAGCAGTGATAATATGTAAAAGTGTACATGTCCTGCTTGTTTTTTAAATTTTACGAAACAGTAATGTACAGCATTAAAGTGGCCAGGTTCAAAGTCCTGACAATAAAATTATATCATGTTAATATGGAACTGTGCTGCTATGTGCACCTGTAAGCACCAGAAGGCATATTGCAATTTTGGGGCCCATTGTCAGAGTCATTGTTAAGTTACTATTCCGCTACTTGTACCTTAGATTTAAATAGTTATGTAATCGTAAGAACTTACAATTTTTCTTTTTAATTATATTCTTTCTATTCAACATTCTCTTTTACACTTGTTTATGGAAAAAACGTTTTCCATAAAAATATTCTTTAGTCGAAACTGTATTTGTATAGCTGACTGTAAGCTTGCATTGTACTTTGAAACTGTTAACATAGATATTTTATTGTTGCAGGGAAGTTATTATCAAAAAATCAGTGAACAACAAAATGCTGTTGGTGAATGTCCAATATCACCGTTGAGTAACTCAACATCAGTTTATGCAAGTATGTACATGTACACAGTCATTTTAGTTTGATTAGTAATACACAGAGTTGTACCTGTACATGGGCAAATCTAATACTAAAGGACTATGTATGGTATTGCGACGTTGTGGTCTCACATAGCACTGATGATCTATGATCCAACATGAGTTTTTAAATAAAGATGCATTCATATATCACTGAATAAACAGTAATGCATTACGATTTCAAATGTTCAAGCTTACATAATTAAAGTTGTTGTAATATTTAGTTTCTTATCGCTTCAGTGTCTTGTAATCTTAACTGAATGTTTTTGCAGGTAATAATAAACTGTACTCTGCTGGAACTGCTGATAGAGACAACAAAGATTTTCTCGTATACCAGAGGCCAGTAAGGACTAGGCAGTTTGATTCCCAGTTACTTAATGGTTAGTTCCCAAAATATTCCTTCAAGTAAATGCATACATTCCGTACCTAAGTGATAAGGTGCTGTTCATTCAATGTCTGTAATACTGCGTATAGCTACAGAGATTTTTTGAAGCTTACCTATCTAAGTAGCAAAGGAATAAGTGTTATTTTGAGTGTGTATTTTAATATATTTCTGTAAATTTTCATTCATTGTAAACAAGTGTATCATACTCACTTATAGTTTCTTCAATTGTTGTTGTTACATGTTAGTTTCAAAAAAAATGTGTTACCTGTCAAACAGTGTCACTTATAGAAAATTAACTTGTAAATTTGTTGCCATTTCAGAAGCAAGTTTTGTGTCATCATTTGAAATAGATGATAAAGTGTACTTTCTATTCCGCGAGGTGGCCGTAGAGTATATAAATTGTGGTAAAAGAGTATACTCCAGGATAGCTCGTGTTTGTAAGAATGACAAAGGAGGACCTCCAGAAGTTATGCAAAATGAATTCACATCCTTCTTCAAGACAAGAATGAACTGCTCAATACCAGGGGAATATCCATTTTACTTTGATGAAATTCGTAAGTAAAATTGAACTACATTTCACTTTTAACGCATACGTATACTCTTTTAAAACACCGACATGTAGACAGCGATCAGATCTCTTCCTTTATGTTGATGAATACCTTACTTTCTTCTCTGTGTTACTGCCTTAGGTACAAATTATTATTAGGATTCAAATTTAGATTGCTAATACATCACAATTACACTTGTTTGGTAGAAGTTGAATTACTAATGTGAATGTTACAGTTAACCTTTTAACCTTAGAAGTTAAGTGAATTTATAGAAATAATTAATATTTTTAGAATCTGCAACAGAAGTGGGACTTGGTAACTACAAGCCATCAGTCAGTGGGGCAAAGGATATCTTCTATGCTGTGTTTACCACCCCACCGTAAGTAACTCTGGTGAATTCCCGTTTCGTTTAGTGAAACTTAATAAGTCTAATAATATTTCACATTTCTAAGGTGAATAACAAACACGCTGAAAAACTCACAGCTGTGTTCAGGAAATTGCGATATTAACCTGTAAGAGTTTTATAAAAATATTAAATAATAAAAGCATATTTACACTTTGAATACTCCTGTAAACTAAAGTCCCACAAAAGTATTAGTTTTCTTAGTAAACACTTAAATATGATGCATTGCATACACACTGTTCATAAATTGTTTATTCACTCCTTCTTTTGTAATGGTAACGAAAAGTAATATTTGTATAAGGCAATAGCCAGTAGTAAATAAATATTGGCATTGTTACATGGATACGCACTGTGCAGTCAATCATACCTGTTGAATTTCAAGTTTCAGTTTTAGCTAGGAACTATTTTGAAATCAGTAGTACCCTAGTCTAAGGGTGCTGCATTTACAATTCCCAGGGGGAACATGAAAATATTTTTGATAGTAAAATTGACTGTCCAATGATTCAAAGTTTAATATAGTTATTTTCAGACTTTCCTCTCCCCCATTGTATTAATCTATTATGGAACAGATATTTTGAATTTGGTTGTTAAAACAACAATTTTTTAATATAAATGGTCAAAGCATGCAAGTTATTCATAAATACAAAATAATTGAATGATCTTTTTACAGGAATAGTATAAGTGGATCAGCAGTTTGTGCATACAAGATGGAAGATGTTAGGGCTGCATTTGCAGATACATTTAAAGATAGAGCGGACAGTGACTCTATGTGGAGGGCCTTGCCTTATGAAGATATACCCCAGCCTCACCCTGCACAGGTATGTAAATATTACTGCATATAGCTCTGCTGTGTTAATTCAATTAGTTTAAACTGGCGATAGTACTGCATATTTGTCATCTTACTCCCTGTGAATCATGTCGGAGACCTGCATTACATAAGAGATCTTTTTTACAAAACTTAACACCACGGTACATATGTTTGATTAAGTGTGACACTACCCACAGATAACCTCTTAAACTTATCATGATTTATTGTTTTTACAGTGTTCTGGTAATACCACTGACTTAGCATTTCTAAGAACAAAGTTTATCAGGGGCCATTCGTTAATGGAAAAAGCTGTACCAGCCTTCGGAGGACGACCAATCGTGGTTCAGTCAAATATCAACTCAAAATTTACGCAGATTGCTGTCGATTTCCAGGTCCATGCTGCTGATAATAAATACTACGACGTATTATTTATTGGAACAGGTAAAAGTAGTAGTATTTGTGCTTGAAAATACACACACAGTAACAGAATTCATAAATTGAAATTATGTGTTGCAAGTTTGTTACTGAACAGGTTCTGTTATAGGTTGTGATTAACATGTGAATATAAGGATAAGCTATCAATAAAACTGTTTGTTGATTTTGTGATAAATGTGCTCATAATTGCATTTGAAGTTTGCTTGAAAATGTAAAACAATAGATTGCTTAAAACTGCTTAAATATACCCTCGGTTGTATTTAAGCTTGTCTTTTATGCTTTAAAACTTAATGTATTTGAACATCCAATAGATGATGGTCGAGTGATGAAGGCAATCAACAAAGGCACTGGTGATAACGTAGAAACTGTCATCATAGAGGATATCAAAGTCTTCGATGTTCCTGTTCCTGTTATCAACCTTAAAGTTCACCGACGGGGAACTCGCACATATGTCATTGCCGCCTCATCTAATGATATTAAGCAATTCCCAGCATACAACTGTGCAACATTAAATACATGTAGCAAATGTGTTGCTGCTCAGGATCCATATTGTTCGTGGAACTCAAACAGTTGCCAACATAGTAGTGATGGGTATGTTTTATATGATGTGTTATTTATATTCTAAAATGCCTTACCGTGCATTATAGTTATAATGTTGACATAACTCTGTTTAAACATGCATAACCAATAAACTGAGAATGTTGTTAGTATGCTGTATATTGTAACTGTGCGACATCAGATTGTGAAAAACAATGAATGTTCAATTCTTGAATGTATTTTCAGTGTACAAAAACTTTGTAATGTAGTAAAGTAAATAGTGGATAGGTACCTTTGCTAACCATCTGTTAGTGAGACAACAGAGCGTTAAAATAGTCTCTTTAATTTCACTGGTTGTTTTCTATTTTCGCCGAATCTCTGACCAACTTTATTCTTTACAATTGTAGATTACAGGATTTGAATACTGGTTATCATGCCCATTGTCCTTTCGAACCTGATCCTGATACAACTTCAGGAGTGCCAGGTAATTTAACTCACCACCACCAGTGGCTGGATGAAACTCACACAATTAGTAAAGAATTTAAACCATCCTGGACTGTTTCTTGTACTGCATTCTTTCATGTTGTTGCATTAAACAATGCTCGGGATAAATCTGTCAGCAGGGCACCATCAACTAAACTGTTTGTACTACATTCTGATCCCAATCCTTTTCAAGTCCTATACGTAGCACACTCCTCGTAGATTTTGTGTAATTATTTTAATACATTGCATTGAGTACAATGTATTTGTTCATGTAGCTCTGCTGAAAGGAATCCATTATTGCTTGAGTGCTTCATGTCAATTATTTCATGCCTTGCTGTATTGTGTTAACTTGTAGCTGAGAAGGTTGTATTTTTTGAAACTTTCCATATTGATCTGGCTTACATGTTTCATATGCTTGCTATTATGCATGCCTTTAAAGATGGACATGCTATTCTAGATTATTTTACTGGAAGTTGAAAAAGATTTGGTCTTCTCAATAATTTTCCTAGTTGACTGATTACGCTGTACTCTTTTAATGTTTTGACCAAATAAATTAATCTGTTTATTTCTCTAATAGAGCAACCAGTTACAGGTCAGGCGCCAGTCCCTACTTGTGCGCCGTGTGCGCCTTGTACATGCTTAGTTGCACCAGAGGCATCACAGGCACCGCCACCAACACCTGGTTAGTCATGTGACACATTTATAATAGTAACGTTAAGAATAGTTTTAACTCTTATGGCAATCGTATGATTATAATAATATTCACGAATTCATTCATTTTAGCACAAGTTGACAGATAATAACTAAGATTGCAAACGTGTGTGCAGTTTACTTAAAAGTAAAAACTGAAATGCTTGTTTACAAGTTCAACCGCAGCACTTTGTTGTCACTTTAGTTGCGTCATGTTTACCACCTTTTCAAAGCTACTTTTAATATGCAACAGTTATTCTTATTCTTTTTAAGCTGAATATGTGCATGCATGACTGCAATGCATTTCTCTTGATTTATGTTTTTTCTTTCTTTTCTAAATGTTCCTAATTATAGTGGTATTTATAGGAATAGTTTTATGCATGTTTTTCTGTCTGACTTATGCTAGGTGCATGTGGTATTCTGTTATTTAAAATCCTAGATATTTTTTAAAGCTAACACTGTCCAGTTTATACAAATGTCAGATAGATATTTTAAAATGCTGTATGGAATGGTTTAACTACATTGTTCACGATTGGTGATGAATAGTGTTGTAACAAGTCCCAGACAAATGTTTCAACAAAGTCATGTTTTCTGCGCTTTCATAGATTCCAGAAAGCTTCTGAGAATATTATACTCAACAGTCAAATGAAATGAATAACAATTCTCAGTAGCTTATCTAGCAGGCTCTTAATGTCAGCCAGAACTCTCTGAAACTCACCTAACCAGTACTAGAACTAGTTTTAGTGTACTCACTATCTGCAACTTGCTTCAGTTTCATCTGTGTGGTGCGTATGTCTTAGAAAGGTTTGGTAGAGGTGGTAAACTGCAGTGACTCGTCGAAGTATCACCAACGTTGCTGTTACATAGACAGTTTATTTGTAAAAACTTTTCTCTTACACTAACAGGTAATGGTAAAAATGAATTTCAAGTTGGCGCTACTACTGAAAAAAGTGACAAAAATATTACAGACACAAAACCTGGTAAGGCTTGTTTGTAATTTCATCACAATGGCTCTGTATCGCTAACCATCTTTCTTTTAGTTTGATAGCTATAGATTTTCTCTTGATATTTTCCCTGTGTGCTGTAGATTGGCATGTGCAACAGTTCACTTTGTCAGTGAAATGAGAGAAAACTTTCTTTTGCATATCAAATATTATTTCCAGTATTTGTAGAAATGCATGTTACAGTTGGTAGACAGGATGAACAACATGTTTAGTCTAACGTCGCTAGCTCTAAACATAAACTAGATAGTCTCTTTAATAAGTTTGAGCAAACATTTTATATTTTACGTAAATTTTCGATTTTGTAACATTTAGTAACTGGAGCATGTTGTAGTATGTCTGCTATTTTATTCTTCATTGTATTTGTTATCTGGTGTTGCGTTCATTCAGTTTAATTTAAACACTGCACTTGGTTTGTCTTGTCAAAGAGAATTTGATTGGCATAAGATTCTTGATGAATGAGGAATTTGATTGGCTTGATTCAGATTGGTTGTGGCTCCCCCTTTTGTTCTCTTTTCTGTTCTGGCTTGCTGGCCATTGTGAAGGAATATTAAACAAGTCTTCCTTTAATATTATTATATTGATCACTTAAACTACTTGTTGATTCTTCACATGTGCGCTAATATAATACCTTATAGATGTAATATTAAATATTTGCTATTAGTTCTTTGTATGTTTCATATTCCCTTTTTGTAAAAACTATACACTTTATACTTTATAAACAATGTTTGACAGTGTAGGTAAAAAAGACGAAACATTTGCTGATATAGACAGCCCTTACCTACGTAGGGGTAACTTGGTGCCCAAGGATCCTATGAGCTGTAAATCCTAGCATAATGCTATGACATTACTGTGCAATACTAATGCTTCCTGCAAAATATGTGTTATTCTTTCTTGTACTGATTGTGCTTATTAACCGTTTAGTTAACTTGCTATTACCTGTGATTGAATATGTGGGCTGTTTATTGTGCTGATGTGTGAAGATGCCTGCTGTTATTATTGAATTTTTATTTTGCAGACTGTATGTGGATCATAGAGCTTGTACTACTAATTTATGAATCAGGGCTGTTCCAGTTAAATTATATGGGGAGAGAGCTCTTTTTTCATAACCCACCACAAGTAGATATAAATTACATAAAACTGCAAAGTAAAAAAGTTGGAAGTGTCTCCCTCCCTCATATTTTTTCTCGAACAACCCTGGGAGAAATCTTTATTTTCTAGATGGAACTAGAGAATGAAAACTGAATCCATTGTTACTACAACAGAATATTTTGTGTACTAAAATGTAGCACATAAGCGCAGTTGTCTGTGTTTTGATGAAACAACTTTGTTCCATGTGACTGAAATGGCATTTTGGTTTTGCCAAAATACGTGTTGTTTAACAAGAAATATTTTTCTTTTTATAGGCAATTTAGGAGCCAGCACATCGGCAAGTTATATCTACTCTGCAGGAACTATGGCTATAGCTACAGTTGTGTCAATTGTTCTCTCGTTATTTATTGGATTTCTTGTTGGATACAAAGTGAGTGCGTGCAGGAAAGGACAAGATCCTGAAGATCCCTACATAGACCGATCGCTTGGTCACAACAAAATGGATACACATTTAAATCACAATGACACATTTGTGAATTCAAATTCTAGTAATAATAAACCATTAAACATGGTGGTCAATCTAACAAAGCCAAAAAGTAATACAAACTTGTCAAATACAGAGACAAAACCGGTTCAGAAAGTGAAAAAAGTGTACATATAATTAATAAATTGTGATACAAGCTGGAAACCTGGAGATCAAAATTAAAAGTATAAATGACAACCCAGCAACTTTCAGAAAAGACTGGAAAAAATAGAGTTGTTCAAAATATCCAGTGAAACATATTTGATGTTGAGCGCTTGTTGTATAAAATAATAAGGGAGAGTGCTGCCTATAGACAAATGTAGCAATGTGCTGAGATTTAAAGACGTATCATAATTTCATTGTCATTAGAGCCTGGAGTGGACAAAGGATGTTGTGTGATAGTGTCCTAAAGGAAACAACCGATCAAGAGTGAGGGGATAATCAGTCACGCATGCTCATTTCAAGTCCTCCAATGTTGTTCTCAAAGCTTATTATTAAAGTAATACATGAAAGCTTTATTGCAGGTGAGGTCTCTAGACATTGTGAGGTGTAAGGGGCAGGACCGTAAAAAGGAGAGTTTTTCCACTAGTAGCAGTAGTTCTACGTATAAATAATGCATATGTAAATCTGGCTGGAACCAATGCAGTATTAACCGAAAAGGACGGCCAATGACATTGAATGAAATTTAGGAAACTGGACATATTTGACAAAAAAAAAAATTGGAAAAAGCTCATTTGATGAGCGGAATGATTTCAAAGACATTCCTACATGTGAGATTACCAGTCTTCCATATCGGTATAGTACTGGTGCACTTTCAACCTGGTGTTATGATATCCCACCCTGCCATAATTATTTGAGTTTTAAACTAGGATGAATCTGAACCGTTCAGAGTTGTTGATAGTTACCATTGTTGTACATATAGTGCAGTGCTATATTGTTATTGCTTGTAGATACTTAATATCTGCTTTTATTTTGTTGTATCCATATTTGGATAATCTTCTGATTGTGAATGTCTTGTGCATTTCAGTGCTCTTATTTTTATGAAATTCCTTTGAATTGTACAGATAATTATACTGTCATTACCAGACAGAGCTTTGGGTGAAACATTTAGAATGCTTGTACCATGTTATTATGCCAGCTAACCGTATTTGTCAGTTTCTTCAAGCATGCATTAATGGTAGTAATGATGAAAAGACACATCTATCTATCTAATATTTTATTACCTATTATTTGTTGGTATGAATAAGCTTATGTACCTTCTGTTGTTAGCAAACTAATTTTACTGACTGAAGGGCTTTTTTACCCCGCTTGATTTGTGGTCATTAATATTTTGATGTGAATTTTATCGAAGGATTCACAGTATATAATTTTAAACCCTGCCTTAGGCTTGTAGAACACCAAATGATATTTTATCTGTAATTTTAGTCGTTTAGCTTTATATGATTATATGCATATTTGGCACAGAGTTTATTTTTATAAAATTTGCTATTGGTGGACGTTTTGTAACCTGGTGCTAATGCATGCCGATTAACTAGCACTTTGATACAAACCAGTATCATTTAGGATCATGGCTCAGATATATTACTCCAGGAATATTTTATCTGTATTGGATAAATTTTACGCTAACCAGATGATTTTAATTTCTTTTTTTACACCAAAATTTTGCATAACCATTGATGTGATAGTTATACTTCCGTGTACACTTAAAAAACCTGAAGCTGCACTGTTACTAGTGCTTCCTACTAAAGTCATGTGATTGAACAAAGATCATCAACATATTTCAACTATTTAGGGACAGCCTATTCGCAATTAATAGTAGTGCAGTACGAGTGTTAAGCCTTTATAATCTTTGTTATGTTAGTACAGTTTGAGGAGAAATTTCATGTTTGGATACGTGGATCAACATCATGTCACCGTTATTCTGTTAACAATGTTTTGTTATTATAATGTATTGTATACTGTAGGACTACCCTGCATATCTACAGTATGTGGACTTTTTTATCAAGTGTGTACTATAACTACTATAGTATATTACCGGTTCTTTCACAACATTAGCACTTTGAAATCGGTGCACCCACATTTTACTGTATGGTCAATTTGTGTTTTAAAAAGCATGAAAATTTTTTACATATCACCCATTTTCCGTAATTTGCTCATATACATATTGTACATTTGCATTTCTAGATTTTTTTTGTAAAAATGTACATAGTGAACATATAATGAAAATAAAATTTACAAATACAGCAACTTGTCTGTTCGTTCTGCATATGTCCGCCAAATTAAAGGGACGGTAGCAGGATTATGGTTCAGTGGGCATCTATGTATTTTAAGCGATCAGGGATCATATAAGAATCCCATTCTATCCTGGTAATAGTTCTGTTACATTTCTGCTTCATCATTAAGTTCACACCAGTTCATTAGAACCAATTAGCATCCAGCATTTCTAGAATCCATCTCTTAAGCTGCTTCACAAGGTCACATGGGACATTGTACATTTGGTAAATTTCATACAATTCATTCGTCATCCAATTTCAAATCACTTTGTGCAAAATCCATTACAGTTTACCCAGGGTTCAGTATTTTCTACAGCAAACTTTATACAAACTATGTTGCATAAAGAAGAAGTAAAAATGCTTGCCTCTATGACCAGCAGAACATAAGAGCACAAAATATACTAAACTTGGTTAAAATTGATTGAATTACTTGTATTGCATTATGATATCACAGGGAAGCCTTGGTTGACTTTTAGACCAATGGTCAGTTACAAATCAAAAGTCTGATCAGTGTCTTCTGAGGTCACAGTCTGCGTGAATCATCTTAGGTGCAGAGATGCTGATTATATGATAGATAGCAATTTATTGGTTCACAGATTCAACTCATAGAGTCTATCTGGGCTTGAATAGTCTCTAGCTGGAATAGAAATAAGTATTATTTCAAGAAATTGTTTTTGTACACAGTTTAGTGTCCCAATATTATAACCAGTAAATTCAGCTTTTCCCTATTGATAACCCTGAGCATCTGAGGGATACTAAACCCACTATAAAGGCACACAACGAGCTCAGAAAACTAGATTCAGCCACAGCCTAGCAGTCTCTAACACAGATTATATATCTTATAAATTTACTAACTGTTTTAAAACAAAATTCAAAAATTTGTTTTAAAATTAATAGACCATATTATTATCAGACATATAGTCCCTTGTTGCATATAGGGACAGAAATTTATATACGGATCAAAAATTATATATAATCTCAATTTGGTAGTATTTAACTACTACAAGTTTAAAAAAAAATTAAATTAAACAAAATATACAACAAGGGTCTAAACCTATTCAGGAGTCAATTGAAAGCCCAGCCCCTATGGACCTGGGGGAATAGCAGGGCAAGTAAGGGAGAGTTGACCGGGGACGTTCAAAAATACAGCAGGAGATGACGGGGCATGTTTTTGGGGTTTTACTGGGAAGTTACAGATGTGTTACCTTATTTCCTGTCTGGCAAATGCGTATATTGCATGAAATCACAAACTGGTGCTTTTAAAAATAGTTGTTAAATTTTTTTCGACATTTTTTAAAGCCCAGGAAGATCTTGGTACATGTATCAACTATCTCGAGAAACTTTGAGAGTTCTCGAGACAGTGCTTTGATATGGATTTGACAAGATTTGAAATCAAAGGGCCAATGATAAAAAATGCAAGTACATAATTTTAAAGGATATTTGTTAAGTTTATAGAATTGTGCTAAAGATCCCATGTTTTGAAAGAGCTATTCCCAGTCATACCTCCTAGTTTTAATCCACCACTGGGACAGGGCTTTTTTCCTGTAGTACAGGGCATGTCCACCACAAGACCCCACAAACGGGGCAAACACCGGGGATGTTTCCTTCGAAATCGTTACATGCCCCACTATTCCCCAGGGGCCGGGCTTTCAATTGACTCCTGCATCAGACTAGATTTATGGCTGAATGAACCCATGTGGTACTCATTTAAGATATGCTGCCCAACAAGCCACTACAGAGAGAGAGCCATTGGTGCAGAATCTAGACTTTATCAATTGAGCTAACTTGGCTGAATGAAAATGAAGGATTCGCCTCATTGTGCATCAGCAATGCCTAGCCTAGTATGCAATTAAACACTGTGCTTTATAAAAAGATGAATTTTCTCAATAAAATTTTTTAATTATCTGTTCATGTCAAATTTAGTCAACTACAGAAACAGTAACAAAGTGAGAATGGTATAATCACTAACCTGGTTGTAAAAGTCGTACAGTTCATCATGAGTGAATTCCATTCTTACTTTTTCTTTACTCTGCAAAAGCAATGCTTCAATGAAAATACATGTACAGTGATTTAAAAATAATTTTGTGTCATCAAAGTAAATAACAAGATGGTAGATAAACTACAGAAAAGCATACTTATGTATAGTGTGTATTTAATATACTGAAATGCTATCTACAACCAGTAATGAAATGCATCAGACTGTTGAAGATTTCAGGAATTCCTTAACTCTTGAAAATATGTCAGTTCTTACCTCTGTACTGTCATCATTAACTGATAATTCTAGCAATGCATTTGGTGATTTCATTTTTGTTTTACTGGCTTGAGCCATCTGAAGGTTGAGACGCCAGTTGACATCTTGCAACTGCAAAGAAGAATCACACATTTATACAAACAGGTTAAGATAGGTGTGTGTTTACAGAAGTAGGCAGTTAAATAGTGATTTAACTATTTGTATTTCTTCATATGTAGCATCAATATCGTAACTGTGCTGGTAGACAAAATGTATTTTACTTTTAAAAGGTAAGATGTCATTTGGTACAAATAATAAACAAGACATTAATTTAATGCATTAAGATATTAAGATATTTTCAAAAAGCTGACAGCAGATACATGTACCACAGGTGTATGCTAAGCACATGAAATTCATTGGTTTAGTCCAACTAAACATACAAAGACCTATAAGCCAGTAACACCTAATGACGGCTATTCCGATTTTAGTTGTAAGGGCAGGGAGGATGGAGAAACATGGGTGGTGGGTTTTTTGATCAATTCATGTACATATTGAAGTATGTAAAAAGTATTGGATATATAACTGGTAGTGAGATCTCCTGTGCAGCTAACAGCAGAACAGCCCAGACAAAAATTGTAGTGACAGTATTCTGTGTTAGTTCTGCTGTAGTTTGAATTTAGCATATTAGGCTGCATTTTGGCTTTTTTTGGTATATATAAGGTGGAGTTAATGTGTTGTTTTTAATTAGTCTTAGGGATCATCTCAAAAGTTATCACAATGACCACAAACGTATAGAGTTTAATATAGGATTTACCCCCCATCCCTCCCTGGTCAAATGTAGGGGGGGTTAGTGAGATTTTTGCCCTATCCAGTTGCGAACCTAGGGGGTTCAGGGGGCAATATTTGGTGCTATTTCCT
>JAOXYB010090274.1:0-22225 GCA_028565635.1 Phoronis ovalis
AACGTCGTGAAAAAAACAATTAAAAAAATATCCCACATAATGTTCGCCAACAAACGCCCCCCGCCACCAACAGACCCAAAGCTCCCGATGCCCCCCCCCCCCCCCCCTACAGCCCCCAATATTATATATAATTATATAAGTCTCTGTCCTAGAAATAATTTCTGATCAACAGTTAGTACCTGTCTTGCTTTCTCTGTACCATGATAAGACAAGAATACACTTTTTTACCCGGAACAGCAGATTTCTATTTAAAAAATTTACATAGTAACTCATTATACATATAATAAATATTAGATCATTGTTAATATAAAATATGCCCATGTTTTTGCAGCTTTAGCATGCCTCCTAAGAAAAAGAAGAGTGGGAAGAAAGGGAAGAAAGGAAAGAAGTCAGCAAGAAAGTCAGCATCCCGTTCACAAACTAGTCTTGGGGATCAGCTTAATGAACTTGGCAAAGAGTTCTATCTTATTCAGATACGAGATTTAGAAATTAGACTGACTAGGTAAGTACAATTTATTCAGAAATATATACTCCGTAATTAACAATCAACTATTTTGTTGGCTATCATGGTTAATTTAATTGCCCCTATGAACATCCCCTTGTTTTGTAAAGAGTCTAGTCATTATACCACTTTTCTTTCTTGTTTGATTTCTTTACTTGTAAACTGTAACAACCCATCTTTGTTACTGTTAAGATTATTCAAAATAATGTTCTACTGTATCTTATAAGGACTATGTCTGCTATGTGATCATGCTTCTAAAGTTATGGGTATTGAATATTATCATAATACATATGTGCGTAACATTTTGTCTAAGAGATTGGATGACATTAATTAAAAGAATTTGGTCTAATACTCAATTACTAATCAAAATTTCTAGTACTAAGTTTACATCACAACTCACTATAATGCCTAAAATATACTATGAAGTTATTTTATTGGAAACTGCCACTAATATTTTACAGTCATATTAATATACATTAATTTTTTAGATATCAGAGGAAATGTGATGAGCTAGAGGTGCTGAACAGCCAGTTTAATGACAGATATAAACAGTTAGATCAAGAGAAAAAAGAAATTGTATCATTTCTCAAAAAGTCGGTGGCACAGAGAGGTAATTTAAATTATTTTGGAGTTATATTCAGATATGATATAAAACTGATTTGTTTCATTTCTATGGTATTCACAAAAGTGCAAAGATATATACCGGATGATTTTTGAAATTATTTTGAAGGAATCGTGACTGCATTTTCTGTTTGTGAATCTTACTATTCCTTATACAGGTGATGAAATTGCTGATCTTAATGACCGGCTAGTTGGTCAAAAACAAGCCCACGATTATGAAATGTCACAGTTACAAGATCAAATGCAGAAAAGTCGAGCTGAATTTAATGAAATAAAGGATCAACTTACTCAAGAAAATGTTATTTTAGGTACAGGACTGCAATAACTAAACATAATATAGTGTTTTGTGGTTGAATATGATCAACTAAATTTCTGCTCACTATCTGTATAGATATGTAATGTACTGTTAGTAATCAGTTTGTTGCTCACAGTTGCCTGTTGTTTAAATGTTAGTAATTTTGCACTGCTGTGGAAAATACATTTCCTATATTCTAAGCAAATTTTTCTGTCACTCCTTGTCAGTACTAGGAACCGCATTTGATGTTTTCTAGCAGCATACTTTTTGTGTTTTTTTAAGATATTAATATTTATATATAATCATATTTTGTTCATATTTATGCACAGGTAGTAAATTAGCATCTTTGGAAGAGTTCAAATTCCAGAAAGAATCATTAATGGCTAAATTTGCTGCAATGGAAGAGGAATTGAAAAAGCAAGAACAAGACCATAAAGACATCTTGTACAGTTTGGAAAGAAAGGCTGTTGTGGACAAAGACAGGTATTGGAGCACTTTCAATGAAAAACCGCTCAATATGTGGATGTTATGAAAAATCCAGACATAAATGAACAAAAATGATAGCATTTGAAGTTCAAACACTTAGCTTGGTTGCTTTGCATAACATTTTGAAGAAACAAATATAATTTAAATGTCTTGCATTTTTATGTTTAAAAAAATAAAGTGTATACATTTTTTAATAAGTTAAGTTAAGTTTCAAAAGCTTAATTATTTTTAGATAATTTTATTGCATTGAAGCTAGGCTCTTTAGTAATCTCAAATATTGTTAAATCGTAAATTTTTAATATACAATTGATTACATTTTGTATTTACTTAAAATACTTTTTTTAAAGTAAAAATGTTCCACCAGTTTTAAGACATTTCAAAGTTTTGTGTAAAAAGGTAAAAATTAATTTATTTTTAAAATTTTGATCTCATTTTCAGGCTGAAGAAAGAAATGGTTATGCGTGTAAACCAGGTTGCAGCAGAATTCCGTAAAGTGTCAAATAAACAAATGGCAGAAACTACAAAGCGCACAATACGGGAAAATGTTTCTATAAATGCTCAGCTTACAAAAATGTCTGATAAAACAATGGAATTAATACAAGAAAATGATGAACTTAAGCAAAAGGAAAAAAAGCAAAGACAACAAATAGAATTACTAGAAGCTAATGAAAAGGAATTAGCCAAAAAGAATCATAGTAATCAAAAGGTACAAAATATATTTTTGTAATATTTTTGCTTTGATGTATTAGCAGTGCTCAAATGTGGAATGGGAGTGCACAACTAATAAGGAACTTTTAAAATAAATATGAACAGGGTTTTAGCTTCTTAAAAAATTGTGTAGTGAAAATGAACTAATGTTGAAAAATTGAATATGCACGAAAAAAAATTTGAAAGAACTGGTTTTCAGAGCCATGAATACTAATTATGAAAGTCCCTTTAGAGTTAGTACTGTGTTAAGTCCACTTATGTGTTTATATAAAGCAAAAAATTATATTTCTCCAGCAAATTGAATGATACATAATTACTAATCACAATATTACAAATATACTTAAGTTCAAGTTTAGTATTTCATCAAAATGTCTTTATACAAAATTTGTATTTATAAATTTTGTTTTCTAGAATGTTTCTCATTTTTTGTTTTGTTTTTACAGATTATAAGAATGTTAACAGAAAAGTGTAAAAGTCAAGAAGCAATGATAGCAGAATATGAAATGAGAGAACAGGAATATCAGGAAATAGATGCAGAGAGTGACCTCTTGAGGCAACAAGTGGAATCAACTAGGTATTATATTTTATGAGATACCGGCTATAACAATAGCATAATTTCTTTTAGATATTTAAATGCATTCAAATATCTTTTTTGACAAAAGTAAACTAACTATGTGACTTCATTTTTTAATTAATATCTATTTATAGCAATTGAATTTTTGCTTTTATTAAAGCTTTCTCATTTACAGAATCTATGATTTTGTTGGAAAACTCAGTTGTCACAAGATAAATATCGTTTGTATCCATGTTTTAATGTATTCTCCTGTTTAATAACTAAATAAAACTGTCTATTTCAACTTCAGGGAAGAGCTTCAAAGTCTGGGAAAAGAAAATGAACAACTTGAGGAAGACTTTGAAAGAAAAGTAAAGGAACAAAAAGATGCAATGAAACAAAAGGGAAAGATAGAAAAAGTACTTTCTCAGGCTGCTGAAGCACTTAGAATGAGCCTTACGGTTAGTTTCTAGATATGTGCTTTTGAGACCTTTTACATTTAAATTTGAATGATATTCCACTGGAGTAAGATAATGATAATATTACTGGTGGTGTTGTATTTTGGTTTCTAGGATACCCCTCAAGCATGGGATGGTTCAACACAACATGATGAAGCAGAAAAGCGTGACAACCTTATGGAGCACTTGTTAATATTATTAAATAGTTCTGCAGTGTTGGGAATGGGACCCTCACCTGGTGATCTTGGAAAGCAATATGAAATTAAAAGATCTAAAAGTGCTCTAAGTGAAATGCCTGGTAGTCGCAGAGGAGTTAGACAAGGGTAAGTTTTAAAAAATATAACTTTTGTAGCAGTATTTTGTGGTGCATGAACTCCTTCCGACCAATCATTATGTTAAAGAAGCTACACCATCTGATGCTGCTGGCTAATGTTACCCTTTGTTCATGGCAGCATATACAATTAGTGTAAATTAAAAAGTTATGCACAGTGCCTAAAAAAAGGTTTAACACACAAAAAAATTAAAAGGAAATTCAAATCCAATTTTACCATAACTTAATGGTATAGCAGTTTAGTTACATCTTTCTGTTTTTTTTCACAGAACACTTTCACCACTTATAAAGCCTCCAGGTGCCACTAGTGCATTGCCTCACTATCAGCTAGGTGATCTGGGTCTTATACCAAGACCGCAGAAACCTATACAGACAAAAACAGATCAGATGAGAGAATTGTCTAGAACAACACAGTTAGGAGGACTTAGAAAAGTTCTGACGAAATCTGTTGCTATACAGACTATGAGCACACCTAAGGTAAAGTAATAGTGCTATATGAACACCATGTTGCATCTCTGTCTTTTTCATTTTGAAACAATAAGACATTTTCACAAACTATATACCCATCCGATAGGTGCTAGCCTGTTACAGCGCCAGCTTCCAAAATCTATACAGTGACACGTTTATGGAGCTTTTGAAATTCAACTATTTCATTAATTAAAAGCTATTTTTTCTGAATGCGCAAAAAAGGCAATGTTTTAAAATTCTATTACTGGGTCAAAGCAAAGTGTGACAGAACATGGATTGTTTCCTTTGTTATTTCAGCTTCTTAGTCATAGCTTGGTTTTAAGCAACCAATCCTTTTCATAGTGACTTAAAATATGGGTAAACATAAGTTTCATACTTGTTTTGTTTTATTTAATTAATTGAGTTGTGTTTTTTTGAAACTTTTTTTTTACAATTTGATTTAATGGAAATATAAAATGTGATTACGGAACTACAATTAGTTCTGTATAGAACTATTTGAGAGTCAGTTTAAAAGCAACTCACTGAGTTTAATAATGTTTTATTTTGTTTTTAGGCTATGTTTTTTGCTGACCAACTTCTTAGTCGATCATCCCCCACTGCTCAAACAGCATTATTAACTGCTGATTCTAGAAAGTCTACTGCCAAGTCAATGGGACTAACTTTACCTTCCAAAAGAACACCTCAACATTTATTGGCATGACCATAATGCTGAAATGAAGATTTATTTTCTTCCCATATTGCTAATGTCATTGGAGGATTAAGTTATTTATGCACTGTGAATATAAACATTTGAGACATTTTGTTTTCTTGTTGCATCACGTTGCTTTTATAACTAACTTGTGGCATGCAAAGACAAAACACAAAATTATCCGCGGCATTGTCTTTCTTTGTAATTGCAGTGACAGAATTGTAGCATAATTATTATTGCATCTTTCCAATGCTCTTATCTGTCAACATACATAGGTACAGTATGCTAGAAATATTGAGACTGAAATGCCTAGTATTACCTGTGATTAGGTATGCGTCAATAAGCATCAGACAAGAAATCAGCTTGTATATAAGGTTTAAAACCATATATTTGTGTTCAGTTACATGAATTGAAATATCTATCCTTTGTGTACAATAAATATGTGCATTATATTGTATAGTGTTGTGACACTTATGCTATTGTTAAGTGCATTGTTATTAATGTAAATATATAAAATTCTTCATGTAATGTTTTTGCTTTGGATGCTTACTGCATTCTGTAAACAAACATGCATGATCAGTAAAGCGTTATCCTTCAAGATGTATAGCTGTTTCTTATCAGTCTCAAAAGGGATTGCCTGGTGTTTTCTCTGAATCAAGCAGAAATAGTGTAGTTATTTTAAATTTGCATGCAATACACATGCTGAAAAATTGTTTCCATAAAATGTGCGGTGATTGGTTATATGCGGATTGCGTCCAGATTGCGTTTTGTTTACCTCCTTATCCAATAGGTGGCACAGCCAGCAGGCAAGAATGGTAGCTCTTTTGTCCTGGAGGTATAAATGGATAGAAACTGTAAATAGCAGATGTTTCACTTTCATCAGCCTGTGCTAGGATATATAAAGCTCTGTGCCAGTGACGTGGTGTTAAATCACTCAAGCCTAAAAAGTGTGTTCTTTTGGTCAGTCAGTGACGATATCCAGTTTGTGACCTACTGGGAGGAATAAAACTTGTTGAGAATTAAAACATTTCCACATGGATTTAGTATAGACATGGGATCTTGGTAGTATTATATTGTAAACAGTAACTGAGTAAGTAGTTCCGTGATCCGTCTAGTCGGGGGGGAGGGGCAGCGGACACTAAAATATATGTGTGCCGCCAAAATGGGTCACTTTTCACAGAAATACCCATGGGGTACTTGTTGGAATTGCCTATTTCTATTTTTATAGTTTTTTATACAATACAAGTAAGAAAGCAGGCTAACAATATTATTTATTTCGTTAGATTAAAATACGTCATGCATATTATAGAAAGTATTGCCTTTTCAATAAGTTAAGTTAAACTCCCGGGGGGGTACTGGCATTCAGAGTCATTATATATATCTGCCGCCCAATAGGCCCCCTTTTTTCAGCTTCCGCATTTACCACATGGTATGATAATTTACAAGTGAATAGTCCTGTGGGCCAGCTGTGTTCCAAATCAAGTGGCATTTGAAGTGGCCCCATTTAATTTCTGGGAGCCCAGTATTTTTTTGTGTGGGCTTCCAAGTGAAAGTTTGCTTCTAAAAAAATTGACAAGCAAATAAAAAAAAGGGTTCCCAGTTTATTTCCGGGTGCTATTTGCTTGCCAAACGGCGACCGGAAGCGATCTTTTTGCGTTTGGATGTTAAAAAATAGTTCAAAGGGAGACCGGGGGTGGCTGCCAGTGGCCCATCGGGTCAACACCCACTGCAGTTCATGTGGCCTGAACAACTTTTTAGTGGCCTCGGGCTCTCAGATAGACCAGCGTAGCTATCGAGTCCTGTGGGGTGGCTTTTCCAGAGTGTTTTACCATGGGATATGGTTTTTTACTTGGGACCTTACATCCCCACCCAGTTTTTTGTCAAGTACCCCACTCTGGGTATCCAGGAAATTTTTCTGAATGAAAATCTTAAAAATAGGTCTTTTTGTAATATTATTACAAAACCTTAAAAATGGGTCTACATTTGTGGGTCTAAGATTTTGTTGAACTCCTGTTTGTGTGGTCCACTTTCATGCTCAAAATCTATTATCTTTCGAAATAGGAGTAGTGGAATGTAGCATGAAGTTTTTTAAATTATCAACGGTGATAGGCTGAACAAGAAATATTATGTCACATGCTACTTTACTAATAAATAATTCTTTGGAGTTTGTTAACTCAGTGGTCTTATCTTTCTATATTCATGGCTACATGACACTTCTATGGCTTGCCTATGGCAGAAACGTATGGTAATGCTCACATCCTTTGTGTGTTAACAATTTTTTTTTGTTGATATTATTTACTTTGTTCTTAAAAAAACATCACAACAATTTGTAACACAGAGAGGGCCATGACCATGCATAACACTTTGTCACAGGCAAAATGTAGTGTGATATAACTATATAGGACTAATCTTTCTACAGCTTCATTAGCCTTGACTGGACATATTTTAACCAGTCTGTTGAAATAATTTCTTGTTCAAAAAATTTCCTCTGTTAATAACTAATATCAACAATTATATTAAAAGTTGTACATGCAATCATTTGCAATGCCATGCATTTTAAGTTGTTTACTTCATCAAATACCTTTTCATAAATAAAAAATAACATAACTGATTTATTCAACTAGAACAAAATTTATTTTATAAATTAATGTGTACTGTTCTTTTACAGGTCATTCAAGTTGTCTTTCGAGACACTAATATTTATGTGAACACATCTGTCGGCTAGTTCTGGATATCATCCAACATGGATATTCCTGATATATGTTGTGCTACTCCATTAAGTCAAGAGGGTACTGAATTTATGCAGAATCAAAATTATGGTAGCTGGTATACTCCAACAGCAAGAAAACTTTCTGAGAGAAAAAATGAATGCAGTAGTGAACACATTGTTGAATTGGAAGGAAATAACTGTGATAGTTGTGCTATAGATAAGTTAAATAATTTATCAACTTTAGCTGATGCTGCATCTGCTGAAATGGAAAATGTTAGTGAATTTATTTCAAGGAAAAACGGTAATACCACTTGTTGTGAAAGTAACAATATCACACATGCTGGACAAGTGCCTGATAGATTAAAGTCATGTGCAATGACTCCTATTGATATGTCAGTTTTTATAGCAAGGGTGCAACAACAGTGCGAGTCCGTTTCACAGTCCAATTTTAACACAAAATCGAAAGGAAGAAAGGAAGCCATTGTAAACATTGATGATAGTGATGATGACTGTGATAATTGCAACATTGATATGGATGAACAATCAACATTTACAGTTCACAATAAGAAACTGACCCAGGAACAAGATAGGAAGCTTAGTGGTGATATCGAAACTTTTCTAATCAATAATACACAAACAGCTAATAATAGCATTGGTTTATTGATAGAAAAAACTGCTGAGCAAAATCTGATACCTAGAAATTGTCAGATTAACACTAAATCTTGTTGCAACGTTTGTAAATCTGGCTGTAACAATACTACAAAAAAGAATGTTGACAAACCACAAGAACAACATGTAAGTGTTACGTGCACTGGAACAAAACCATATGAAAACCCGTACTTCAAGTGTCCTGTATGTGATATAACATTTTTAATGCCAAATGATCTTACAGTACACTTGAGATCACACTATAAGGATAACCTTGCAATAACTGGACATTTAAATAAAGACTACAATAATGCTATTGTTAACCATGACCAGAATCTTGGTATCGTTCCTGAATTTAGGAAACAGGGCAGTTACCTTCAGTGCACAGATTGTGGCATTTCATTTCATGAGTCCATGATAAGTATGATTGAACAAGATATAGTTACAGTATTTGATAATGACAGACGAAAAATTGCGGATGGTAGGAAAGAATTGGGTATATGTGAACATAAAAATATATTAAAAAAGGATGGACCAATGAAAGCATTCACTTACTGTTCAGACTGTGGGCTCGTTATTGAATCAGAATTGAAGAGTAACCAGAGTAGTGATGCTGATTGTACTTCTAAGTCTATTATTTCAAAAACATGCAATTTAGTTACTGAAATGGAACAGGCTAGCCAAGTGCAGGTTACTAGTACACCTAATAACGTCTCTGAATCACTTACCTATGTAAATGTGCAAGTTTCTCATTCTGAAATAAATAGTCAATCTCCAGAGAGTAATATGAACACGCTGGATTGTTTGACTGCAAATAAAAGTGACAACTTATCTTCAGAAAATAATTCTGGCTATCAGTGTAACTCCTTGGCTAGACAGAAATTCAAATGTTTCAGCTGTGAAGGAATTAGCTTTTTATCAGCAGAAGATTTAAGAGATCATTTTGAACAAGTTCACAAGTGTAAAGAAGATGAATGTTTTACATGTGACAAGTGCAATCAAAGATTTTTAGCTGAAACAACCTTAATTGCACATTTAAAGGTTCACACTGCCAAGAAATTACACACATGTAAAACCTGTTCAAAAGTATTTAGAACTATTTCTCAGTTGCGCAGGCATCAACAGAAGATACATAAGAATCAGCGGCTGTTCATTTGTGATGTGTGTCAGAAGTGCTTTAAAACAAGATGGGAGTTATCAGCACATGCTAAAATTCATAACGATGCTAAACAGTTTATTTGTAATTTCTGTAGTAAACGTTACAAGGTGAAATTAGACTTAGAAGCACACGTCTTAATGCATACGTCTGAGCGTCCATTTGAGTGTCAATATTGTGATAAGAAATTCAAAACCAGGAAAGAGTGTAATATTCACCAACGAATTCACACAGGGGAGAAACCATTTTGTTGCGAGCACTGCTCATCTTGTTTTAAGTCAAAGAAAGAATTAAAAGCCCATCAGAGGGTACACACCAAATTGCGACCATTTCCTTGCATTGTGTGTAGCAAAGATTTTAAAACGAAGAAAGACATGTTACAACATGCACAACGTGTACATTCTGATGATCGACCCTTTGTCTGTGATGGTTGTGGTAAGCGGTTTAAATCAAAAAAAGAAATCAAACCGCACTTTTTAAGAATGCACACAAATGAGAAATCATTTTCATGTAATTTTTGTAATAAACAGTTTGTAAAAAAACAGGAATTAGATGTTCATATTAAAAGAAAACACAAACTAGATTGATTAGGGAAAGCACATGGTAAATGTGGTTACTCTTTGGATATTGTTGGCATCGGAAGGATGGTGGTAGGTTACAATAATTGAGTTGTACTGTCAGTATTGATTTTTAATGTTCACGAAATGGGAATTAATATTCTAGTCATTATTATTAATATTCTAGTCATTATTCAGTCATGTAATAACATTCCCGACAGTAAATTTCTTTGGGACTTTATTGTGAAATATGAAAAGGATCCAAGGTTATATATACTTTTAAGTAAAGTTTGTACCATATTTACTTTAAATATGGTACTGTTCGGCACAACTTATTGGAATTACAAACTTCTTGTAAAATGATGGTCAGTTAAATGATAACATAGCAAAAGTATACATTTTTGGAAAGGTGGTAACTTGAAGTTGAAAATTTATTTTTCCTATCTGACATATGATTATGTTATCAGCAAGGGGGCCATTTTGGCTAATAACTTACTTTTTTTCAGAACAAAAACTCAAAAAAAAATATTAGTCCAACACCCTACAGAAACCCTACAGAACTTAACTTCATTATTAACTTCAACAGATATCTCTTAAAACTGAAGTGTCTCAGATTTTAAAATTTTGCCTTATTCAAAAATTGTGATCCTTCAAAATTCTACAGCTAGAATATACTTAGAAACACATTATTTAAAAAATGCAGCACAAATTTAAAAATCTATTTTTTATTTATTAGAAATCCCTGTTGTAAATTTTTTGCAAAGTTTCAGCTTTGTATGGATGTACATTACTTTGAAGTTCGTGTTTTGAAAAAAGTGAGTTTTCGCCCAGGCTGGCCTCCTTGCTAATTACATAAGCATGAGGAAGACAAGTAAAGTAATTGTTCATAATCCTGATATTAACACTTTCCAAAACTGTATTCTTTTATTATATTTAACTACCTAAAATTATCCTCAAAGTATATGGTGTGAATGAATTGCCTGATGGAACTAGCCATACAGGCACATTATCAATATACACATATCTTTAAATAAAAATAAACATTTATAGAAAATTAATATAGTTTTTATGTAGATGTAAGCAGCATTATTATTATTAATTAGATTAACATTTCCGGAAAATAAAGTAACATTAATTGACTATTCATCACTGTCACTATACTCGTGTTCAGATTCGCTCTCTATTCTTCCGCGCCAGTCTATTCGAGTATCATTCTGCTGCGTTCTCCATATAGTGTATTTTTGAGGATCAAAGTACGTTTCTAGCAAATCTTCATCTTTTGTGTCTGAAAAAAAAAATAGAATGTCTTTTCTGTAAGTTTTATGCTTCTTCGTTGTAAATTCAGGAAGTAGGTGTGGAAATATGATCATGTAAATGTTTAGTTGTTCTGATCATTTTTGGTGGTTGGAATATTATATTTATACTAAAAACATGGAACTAAAAATATATATTTACCGTTCATTTTGTAGCCTGTTGGAATTTTTATTTTAGATTCGGTTGTTGCAGATAACAAGTTATTTAATTCTTTAACAAGCTGTAAAATAAATGTGACCACATTAATAACAAGTTATTTAATTCTTTAACAAGCTGTAAAATAAATGTGACCACATTAATAACAAGTTATTTAATTCTTTAACAAGCTGTAAAATAAATGTGACCCATTAATGTGCAAACGACAAAATCACAGATTTGATTTCATTTTCTTAACTTTGAATTTTTAATAGATAAGTGTTATTTTTCTCAATGAAGAAAGCTCTACTACACATTTTGCTAAAAAAAAGCTGTTAGTAATCAATGGTTTAATGTCCTACTTTTCTTCCTTGAGGATCGTTTGAAGACAGGCATCCAAGAACATGAATCGCTGTTTCTTCCACATTCACCTTGCTTATAAACTGGCCTAGGTTTGAGAATAATCTGGAAGTAAAAGCGGTTGTTCTATCTCTGTACCGTTACGGATTTGCAAATGAGATTGGAGGCACTGCATTGATGAATACCACGCATTTACCAAAACAAAACACTTACATCAAGAGGAAAAGTGGATAGATACATGTAAAAACTAAATTCACCATTTTACGTTTTTACTGTTGCAGTGTAAATTTGTAAAAGATCGTTTTTGCATCTCGGTGTAGATGTTCTGGTGGATAATTTGCTTTTCCTATCGTGAAATTCAATTCAGTAGTACAACTTCGCTTGTTTGATGGCGCTTGGTTTGCATACTTGAATAGTAGGGCCTTAATTAATAGTTGTTGATATATAGCTTAGTACAGACCTATTTATATTAGGTCATAGGCCCGGGAGTACTATCATTGACAGTGATTGTACATATGTGTTCTGCCGCATGAGCCCCCCTTTTTAGCCTCCACTCTTACCAGGGAGCATTTCTCGTTTATTTGTAACATTTTGTCCCATAGGGTGTTTTTTCTAACAAATTTCTACCATGGGGCATATACTTGTTTGTAATAAGGATTATTTACCGCACGGTAAATTAAGCTATTTTAAGTTGGGTGCAAATTTGCAGGATTTTGTTTTAATTACTGCTTTTGGCAGGGTGTACATTTGGGTGTATATTTCTGGGATTTTTTTACTATGGGTGTTTTTCTCAAATAAATGTTTAAAATGGGGTATGTTTTAAGAAATAATGCAGTTTTTTTACCATGGGTAAGTTTTTTTACCTTGAGCTCACATCCCCGCCAAGTTTTTTGGGAAGTTTCCCTGGGGTCATAGGTCATGTTAATAGACCACCAAGTCACTAATTTGTCTGTAATTACTATCGTTTGCAACGAAATGCGACCCTGTGGTATAATATGATATTTCGTTTGTGACGTCGCATTTTATAATGAGGACATTGGTTATACATTACTGTATTACCTTGAGCCTCAGAGGGAACATTCAAATTTTAGAACGCGAATGCTTTGTGATGATTTGATAACGATGTAGATTAAATTTTCACAAAGATTCACGGTACAATGCAAGCTAATGGGGTAACGCTTTTGCTGCATAACTAATTTTTTTTATAAAATGCGACGTCACAGTCAAATAAAATACCACAGGGCCGCATTTCGTTGTAAACGATAGAATGTGTAAAACGACTAACCAATTAGAGGGTGTGTTGTTGCGAGGTGCACCACGACACAGGGCTAGAAGAGAGCATGCATTGCAAAAGCAAAGCAAATACTGAAGGTTCTCATTTGTGAGGTTTTACGAAGCTCCAGAAATTAAGCAAGTCTAGCTTGCTCTATTTCATTATTTTTACCATAATAAGTAAAGCTTGTACAAAGTCGCGGTGATGAAGAGGCTAAAATTATTACGTGTTTTTTTCTAAAAATGTAGCACGGTAAGTACATTACATACCTAGCGATATCTTCGTTTTCCTCTTTTTTTAACTTTTGTGTAGTGATCATCCTGTTTTTAAATAGTAGGAAGTAATTTGGTCCACCCTGAAAAGTTAAAATACTTGTGTATTAGAATCGAATTGAGGTAAAAAACTGTATAATAATGTTTTAAAATGGCACCTGGATAGACGTGCTAATAAATAATCGTAACTTTTGTTTATATAGCAAATTTAGCCATAACAATATTTACTAAAAAAATATGATGAATAAAAAAATAATGTAAATATCAGAATCTTATATATAAACTATGAAATGAATATATTATTGAAATGCATAACAATATATAAAAAAATCTTTACAACTGTGACATCAATAATGTTAAATGTATTGTGAAAAAGAAGACGAAAAAACAAGGTCGTTTTACTGTTAAAAAGAACGCAATTGATTTCGCTTTGCATCCTGGCTTATATTCTTCTAAGCGTATTCTTATTTTATCTGAAAAAAAACACACATATATACTGTTATTTCGATTATCCAGGTAAGAAAACAAAAATGGCACAACCTGGCCGGATTTATAATAACTGTTGAGACACTTGTCAGTAGTTGGAGTTACATGTGTAATAATTTATGTTTGCCGGAAGTGCATAATATACATGTATGGCACAATGAGCATAATGGTCATCATCTTGTGGTTCCTTGGAAGACCTTGGAAGTTTTCTGTAAATCCAAGGATATATCAAAGACTTCTTGTTACGTAAAAAACACCTTGAAATCTGTTTTATTCAATGACATATAAAGCAACTGTTTCAGCATTGCGGCATGTATTTTTGCTAAGCATCCAGTTGAACATCATACTATACATATCCCGGAATATACCACATGTACCTGGCATTACAAAGGGATTATTAAAAAAAAATGTATTTGTACATGGCAAGTAAAGAGTTGATGGCACTCACTTTCAATATCGTGAACATCACCGGCATCAAAATCATATATAATTGGTAGAATGTTCTCTTCTTTCTTCAAAATGTGTTTCTGTAGGTATTCTCCTTTCTTCACAGATGACGAAATAAGCTGTAAAACATAGAACCATTTGTTGTTTTTTTTATTGTTTTCTTGTATCAATAATGGTTTATTACTAAGATAAGTAGTAAATAGTGTGAAAATATTGCCAGTTAATTAAAAAAAACTATCTGATTTTTGAGTTGTCGAATTCTTCAGACGTTGTATTATAAGCATATCTCTTTATATATTGAATGGACCGTTCCTAAAGCTAAAGATTAATATTTTCAAAGGCAATTAATACTAGTATACATGTACTAAATGAAATCCCAACTTTAATTTGCAATTTTCCATAGCGTTTACACCTTTGAAAACAAATGAACAAAATTTACGTCAGTTATATTATCGAATCGGTAGCATATTGTACATTTTGGATATCGTTGACGCTAAATATTATTTAGTTTTTGTTAATATATTTGGAGAATTTATGCAAGAAGGTTTTATGTCTGCATACTTACAACTACTCTGGGTGGAACAGTTTCGAAACCAGTCAACCCTATCTCTAACTGTCTTTCGCTTTTATATTTGGTGTCTTCTATTTGCTTTTTAATTCTGTCAAATTCTTCCATGCTGTTACCTTTAAATGTCAGAAAAATCCAGATTAACGTTTGGGTAGCTGCTAGCTGGACGACCTAGTTTAATTTTTAATATAATACTTTATATTTGAAACCGAGTTCCTGGCTCATGTAAAATTTTGCTATGTTCTAATTTTAAAGTACATCCAAAAAATAGAGAAACATTATTTCTTACTAATTAATATATCGTAACCCTCCTATTGTTAATCAAAGGAAATTCAAATGAGCCTGCTGACATTTTTCAACCCGTAACATTGAGTCTCTGCATACATGTCACAACTCGAAAAATTCAGCCACTAATCATGCTAGCTAAAACAACATTCAGAATTACCCTTATCTGGTTTTTTCTCCTCTGCCCAAGGTTTGACTCGATTTGCTCGATTTTCTCTCCTCTTTTCAATTATAGTTGTTATGTCCTTTGCAGATACGTTTTGCTTTTCAACTTTCTCTAAATAATTCATGTTATATTGCTTGAACCGCTTTTTGAATTGTCTATAAAAAAGAAATATATTGTTTGTTATTGTAAAAATTCGTTGTTAATAAATAAATCCTAAATTATATTGGGATTATTTTCATGTAGTATATCACTACTGCATCCAGGATAAATGCTTCTTACTCGAAGAATTGACTGATAGACCGCCGGCATATTATTCCTATTTTCTCTATTTTTGACTTCAATACTTTAAAAATCAAATAACTAAAGCATAGGTTACCAGAAATATAATATTTCAACAGCTAGTAAGTAAAACAAACTTGACTATAACACGATATCATTCCTAATTTAGCAGTACCCAAATAAACTCAAATATTAATATTAATATAATATTAAAAATATTATATTATTTTTTGTAGTTTGGCTGATACCCATTCATGGACTTACATGCTTGCCATTGGTACAATGTATGAATAATCACAATTTAAATTTAACATATATAACACAAGTAAGAAACTTATTTAGGAAATGTTGATCTACTTAAACTATATGATCTTTCCGTATGCAAAGATTTTACAAAGTAATTATAAAATTATACGTGCTTGATGAACTTGCACGCGTCAACAATTAGTAACAAATATATTTACGCATCAGCACTTGAGGTTAAAAAGTAATGTATGAAATTAGTAATAATTCATATTGTGCTATTGATTGATTTCTAGACAGAAAGATTTTTAAATTGCATATCATGCGTAATGAGATGTAAAATTAAATAGCCAATACATAAGAATGAGCTGCAAACTATAATATGTAATTAGTCCGTCCGGATGTGCCTAATGATACAACTGGACTGGTTTTGAGAGTCTGTATTATTTTATTTTTTTACAATTTATTGCTTAATAGCTATCTAATATGTATAATTTAAATTTGCTTTTAGCTTTAATTGTTTTTTTTGGATTTATCTATTTATACATGCTAACTCTGGCCTTAATCCTAGCTTTTATATTTAATAATAAAACATATAACTAACCTTACAGAATTTATGGCTATTCTGTAGCATATATAAAAACTAAAATTTCAAACATTTGAACATTATAGTGTGGCTTTATTTGCTCCATTTCAGGTCATACCTCGACTTAGAGATAAGCATGAAGGTGTTGCTAGTTGGAATTCCAACGCTGTCTGAATTACTGCTGCTGCTCGTGTATCGTGAAGAAAGTGGCTAATGGGCCTACACACCGAGGGACATTTATAACATATTTTATATGTTACAGTAGTATCTTTAAGATGTTTCCCGTTATAAAATTAAAATTGGTAAAACAAAACTAAAACTAAATTAAATGAGTTACCGGACTACTTATTTGGTTTTCGAATACATTATTTCTACATGTATAGAAGGCGAAGAAATATGTGTTCGTAAATCCACCTTCGCTACAAATAAATGAAAAACATTTATTCACAAACAATTCAGTTTTGTGAAACAGTAGGGCACTGGTAAAATAAGGTATTAAGATTGATCTAAATTATTTGAATTTGTTATTATTAAAGTAAATCATGTTAACATTAAAGAATCCCACATTCACTTTTACAATCAATTATTAGATATAATACAGTAAGAAAAATTATAAAGACAGGGCATTTAGAATCCAGCAATTTGCAATATAAAACATTATTTAACTTTCATACATTTGAATTCTTTCGAAGTCCTCTTGAATCTTTTGCCGACTTTTTCTTCTTTTTAGTGCTTGTACTTGTTCAGATAAAGAAGGTTCCTGCTTTTTGCGACGTATTTTCTCCGGATGTACAGTCGATTGAAATATATCTGAGTCAGTTATGTCGAAGTCGATGTCTATATCACATTTATTCGGAATAAAGACTGGTTCCAACATTTTTGATTGACTACAAATTGACCCCGCGTCTCTAATTTGATGTCGCATCTTGGTATTCTTTTTTGGAATTGTGTCATAGTAAGAACTGGTTTGCCAAGTTTTTGGAGAATGCAAAGTCACTAAATTTTTTGGTTTTGGTAACTTAAATCCTTCAGCGCCTAAAACTGTTTTTATTCTGTCTATTTGGAATTCTGATGACTCGTATTCGATTTCTTCTGTATCGTTTTCGCCATCTTCATTTATAGGTGGTAATATTGGAATAGACTCTATAACTTTTGTCTTAATTCTTTTGGCAGTTTTCCGACTTTTTGATGATTTACCTGTTTTTAATATTTCATCATATACATCTTCTTTTGAACCTGTTCTTGGAAGAGTAAATCTTTGTTTTCGCTTTGAAAATGTTGGTACATCAGCACCCAAAATTTGTAAATCCGGCTTTGTTCGCTTTTTATTACTCCAACGTAATTCCTTTTGATCATCAATGTAACCACCAAGGATATGACGTTTCTTAGCGGGCGATACAGTAAACGGTACAGATTGATCTTGTCCGTTCTCTTCAGAAAAGTTATACAATAACGCAAACGTATTAGTCACTGTGCCTGACGACAATCTGGGAAATAGTGGTATGCCACTTTCTGCTCCACACATAGCGATATATTTGAGGACGAGAAGTAAAATGATATTATTTACTGAAGCTTTAATGTTTATCCGAATGTTCTCAGCATCAACGCACTGCTAGTATTTTTGGATCAAAAGAGAGAAAACTCCATAACGCAACAACAGTTTTAATGACTTGTTTCTTATAATTTCCCATTTTAGCTTTTTGCACATATTTGACATAGTTAAAAAATCCGCTAATGTACTTGACTATGTATGAAACTAAATTAAACTTAAACTAAATACTCCAACTAGATTTTTCGTGCAGTTTGTCTGATGTAAAATCTTATAAGTTATTTAGCTGCCCAAGCTAAAGAATCCAAAGCAAACTAGAAAGACTTGCTCTGGTCTCGTCTTTGGTCTCAGATGAAGACGAGATACAGATTAAAGTCTCTTACAACGGATGTCAGCATGTAGACTGACTAAAGATTAATAATTATAGCTATTTCAAATCAATTATTATACAACGTCTCACAAAGCACGTTTCTATAAACAAATCAAGTCATTTCACCATGCAAAATTCAATAATCAATTAATGTGTCAAAAGTACTGGAGCACCAATTAAGGATATATTAACCGAAATGCTGTATTTTGAAACCCACTGTAGACGCTAATTGCATTGACTCATATTACATGCTGCTATTTATTGTAAGTTATGTTGTCGTAATAAATTCAAGAAAAAAATATTCATTAAATTATTTTTTCTGTATTATTCTCTCTGTTGGTCTAACTTAATTATGTCCTTATTATATTGTTTCTGATTAATTTCCAGTAATACTTAAAATATGTAAATATTACTGTCAATACTTAAGCCGCAGGATAAATTCCGTGTCAGGCGAAGGACACGTTTTTAGGCTTGATCACAACTAAGTACTCTGTGTATAAGTTGTCTTAAAACCTATTTAATTCTTCTGTCCGTAGTCATACGAAGTATTTAGATTTTTCCCAAGTTATACATACCTATATAAGAAGAGAGCCGTATTTTCTTCTTCTTTTCTTCCGTATTTACACGAACAAGCCCGACCTGTTGCCGAACTAACCAAGAAAATAAAATATTAAAATAACATTACTTGAGTAACCAATTAAAGGACGCAACATATAAACAAGGTGCGGACGTTATAATGTATAGTCTTTGAGAGATCGTAGCAGTTGAACAACGTCGATTAAACTCAAAATCAAATGCATAACGTGATTGGATTCATATCCTGAAATCGGCTTACTAGAGAGGTATTGGCGTTAATTTCAAACACGAAAATCTTTAATGAGGATATAGCAATGTTAGATTTGTCACACTTGCAAATCAGAAACTCTTTAAACATATTTTATAATCTCATTTATAATTCAATTTTACATGTATATGCATAATTTATTGCTGTGCGTTGGCGTATTTGACAGGTGTATTAGCTATCACATCACTATATGACATTTCACGTTATAAAAAATTAATTTGTTATTAAGCTTAAAACCTGTAAATCATATAGTTTAGTTTTGCATTATAATGTTACGAGAGCATGTGTGCAAGGAAGACAAGTCTTGATGACGAAAAACTGTGCAAGAAGTTAAGCAGATGTAGTTATACTTATAGTGGGCGTAGATTGGAACTATACGAGGCAACTTTGATACTTATTTATACATAAGACAATACCAAGTTGTCCCTTTAAATTATTAATTGCTGACTCAACACAAAAGCAGATACAAAAAAAAACATTCTAAATTTATTGAAGTACTTCTGTACACCTGGACTTCTTGCTTTCATCAGAAAAGGTTATTACTATAAAAGCTAACGCATCTAAATACCTTGTGTAAAACACTCCGTGGACGCAAACATTTTGGTAAAAACATGAAACTGATGATGGTGATGTCATGACCACAGGTGTTAACGACCTTTCTATTTCTACTTGAAGTCCTGTCACTGATATGTCGTTAATCGATGTTGGATAGTTGTCCTCATTTGCATCATAAACATTACTTGCAGTTTTTGGACGCTAAAAGAGAAATAAGCAATATTTTATGTCATAAAATAATATAGTATAAACCATATCACATGATCTGTTTTCGCTTGTGATAAAAATTAACATATATGTATTTATTGTACATGTAATGTATTGCAAATTTCAGTGTCTGACCAGAAACGTGCCGTTAGTTTCAAAATGTCTTGAACTTTATATATAAAAGTAAGGAAAAGCATTGTATAATTGACAAAAGTAATGCATTTTCATAACATTTTTCTACAATACAATACTATAATTTTGAAACGTTTGGCACGGCATAGGCCCGACCGTCTCACATTTGGCGTTTTCGCTTTCATTATATATTATTTTTAATAAACCCTGTTTAGCGGGCGCGACCGGTTCAAAAAATAATAGTACTTCTTTTATTATTGTTTTTCTTTTGTTTTTTAACACTAAATAAATCCCGACCAACTCGGATTTTAAGGGCTTTTGCCCGTTAAACACTTATTTTTAAAAATAAAACTACAGAAAACGCCCAGCCGACACGGTTTTTCAGGGATTTCGACCGTTAGACAAATTATCACTTTATTTGGTGTGATTTCAACAACAACTCCATTTGCTATATATAATATAAGTACACAATCAATCCCCCCACACTTCAATTGTAAAATATCTTTCTATAATATCTTGCCTGACGTTTCGATGATAAATTTTTCCAGTCCCAAATCGAGATAATTAAGTCTCTAGCCTGCAATTAATTTTTCGAGCTGGCGTATGCCTATAAACTTTTTTGTACAAAAACGTGGAAGCTGGACCCAGTACTTTGCAGGCTTCCCCTAAATAAAAGAATCCCATATTTTTTTGATAAATAAGGTATTTGGAAATTCTTTTTCTGTCATTTTGAGCAAAATTAAATCCCTTTTAGAATAAAAGTGATGAACACGCCCGATCCCAAAGAAGAGGGTACTCCGAGGAAAACGGATCGAGAAAAGATTGGCGTTTGAATATTACTACACTGAACACTAATTTTGGGGGCTACGATGTTTACTCTGATTTGAAAATGCGTAAACTTTGACATGAAATGCTTGACAAATAACCGCCAGGTGGTCTCCAGTTTGCCATAACTCAAACATTTCATTGATTATGTCTGCACGAAAACTTGGTTATAAGTATAAGTCATAATCGCCTGGATCTGGTACTACTGTGGCATTATTGTAAAGTCAGTATAAATGTTATATAACAGTTGGTTACAACTGAATTGAACCTAAACGTATTGGGTCGTTATTATAAATATGTCATTACGTAGTAAATAAGGGAAGTAAAACCACATTAGTGTAATTAAATAATGAGAGTACTGAAGAAATTAAACAAAGTGCCAAAGGCACACTTACCTGACCAACGAACGATTTCATTACATAGGATGGTGGATGCAACATTGTCAGCGCACACGGTGCAGTTTTAGGACGTCCTCTATTAGAGTTATTCATTTTGTATAGACAGTGATACTCTCGTCTTTATGGTAATCAGTATCGGTAAAGTAATTCAGCAATAGCTATTTAATGTACCAGGTTACTTTCCGCGACAATACAAAGCAATGTTTGAAATTCGTCTGTTATTATATAGCTACCACAGTTTAGTATATCTGTTTCAGCGTACAAGTAGAAATAATTAAGTGTCTGTTGCTTGGTAAAGCACGGGTCGTTTATTCTATTGTTTTGCACTGTCTATTAATAATGTTTTAACATTTTATGGTATTTATGGTCAATAACGTTATTGGGATTTTATTACTGTGTGTTCAATAGGTTTTTATTCTTCTTATGACTTAATTATCTATGACCTGTTCATCTGATTATTTTTTACAATAAATACACATTGATTTTCATCACATTCCACCACTATCCATTGAATGTGCTAAATAATTGAAAACAAAACAATTATACTTCCTTCCAATGGTTATTGCTCATTCAGTCACGGTGGCAACGAATATGTGAAGCTGCAAACTCCACGTTTTAACTGCTGGTTTCAGAGACATTCAGACGGTCCCTATAGAAAGCCGGCGGATGGGGTTCAACGGATTTCGACCAAATTTGGCACGAAGATACATTGGAAGAATTTATTAAGATGTGCAAAATTTGAGGTTTTTG
>JAOXYB010090385.1:0-22220 GCA_028565635.1 Phoronis ovalis
ATCATTGCTACTCCCGACAGCCACTATATAACAAACAAAAATAAAACAGCTGTAAATCATATACATGAGAGTGCCCAAGTATATGGTTCTTCATGTCAAATTTTTTTTACATATACCGGAAATGTTTATATTTCTAAACTCAACCGAACTTTAACTGAAGATTTTACAAATTTTTAGTTAAAGTTAAATATTCAAAATAATTTTTTTATGGGAAGGGTGGTGTGTGTGCGCGCCATCCGCGCCCGATAGTAAATCCGCCACTGTTTTTGTCATTGTAAATGCTAGTTGTTTTCTAGAAACAGCAACTTAAGCCAGCTCAAACTTTATATATGGATCTCATGCGAAGGGAGTGGCACATTCCACATTGATATCGATAATAAGCTCGTAAGAAATGTACTCCTATATATTTGTATTTAATAAGTGTGTTTTATGTTGCGCCTTGCGAGAATTTATTCTTTTAAATTTCGCATCCATCAACACACATACTCAGACCTTTTGCTCTGTGTGCCACGGGTGAGCTAGAGGTTACATTATCATTTTGACCCCTATTGATAGCTACATGATAAAGTGAAGCATTTTTCAAATCAATTACAACGTGTGCTATCACATTTGAATCTCGCGATATTCAGAAAACATACTCACATAGGGGCGAACACTTGCACATTGATAGCGACATGATATGAGTCGATGCCGCTGGGACCATTTAACGTGCACTAATTTAACGTCTTGGGCCAGCATAATTGGGCGTGATGGGGCGTGGTGTCGTTAATAAAATGAAAATGAAGTAAACTTATGATGGAAATAACCCGAGATCAGTTTCAACATATCTTTTGGGTAGTCACTATGTATCGGTTTACCTATACGCGGTATCTTTTGAAATTCACAACTGGTACACAATGTTGATTAGAAATCAAACGTCGTTATCAGATGTAACAAGACCTATATGACACACGCCAAGCAGTGTGATTTACTAGAACCTTTATGACACACGCCAAGCAGTGTGATTTACTAGAACCTTTATGACACACGCCAAGCAGTGTGATTTACTAGAAGCTTTATGCTTCATTTCTCAGTAAAACAACAACAACAATAAATGTTTGTAATGCTCATTATCATTTAATCGAGTAATTTATTTCAAGAAAATTGAATATTTACTTTATTCACGTTTAAATAATAACACCTGACGTTAATACGATTCCATGTTGTAATTCAAAAAAGATATTACAGGAGAAGCCCACAGTGTTATTATTTTGGATTTCTGTGATTTGTTACTCCACCTGTATGTAGAGTATATCGTTATTTAAAAGAATAAGTGTAACTTCATATGTCTTGCCATTATATTACATAGTTCTATCTGTCCTCTACCATTTTATTTATATTAGTGTTCTAGGAATATAAAACTAAGTTATTATCCATCGCGATTTAAGCACGTCTCTAGTTTCAGCACAAGCTATTTCAATAGCTTTCAAATGACTATTTTATCCGTTTTTAATCTTTCATTATTATTTTAAAATATCCACTTTATATTTATTTCATCGATCAGGATCAAGGTGTCAGGATCTTTAATAATGTCTCAATGTCACGACTAGAGGGATATTTGTGTCGGATCAAACAATGTAATATAACAAACATTACGTAATCGTTCAAATTTTGAAAATTCAAATGCAATTTTATCAGTAACCAAACAAGTCTTGTCTATGTAAAAAGGATAATTTCAAAAACAAATGATTTTATTATATTCAATTCAATTCAAATTCACAGTTTTGACATCTGCACAAATGTGCATTACATCTTTTAGGAAAAATTTATTTAAACATCAATTCAGTAAATAGCATTTTAAATCTAATTAAAAAAATCTGAATCATACATTTTAGCAATGATAGCTAGATAGCATGTCTCGAGAGAAGAACGAAAGCCATCATTGCTAAAAAACAGTATTCAGATTTTGATTTAATGCCATTTGAAACATTTTAATAAAGTGAAATATGAACGCAGAATACGGTAACCTCGGACTGTACCAACGCACTCTGAAAGTGCACGCATGTTATTAACACTTACACTCATATTTCTAATATAACTTAAATCATGTATGAAATTCTAAATATCAAAAATAAGAAGAACGTTTTGTTTTATTTTATGTACTGGAAGGAATATTATTATAACTGTTCCTATTGTTAATGTTTTTGTATGTGAAATTAGTTGTCGCTGCAGGCATAAACTTGTTAAGATTGCAATGAATAAATATAATAACATCATCAAAAGTGTGTAAATATTATGTTGAAATAATAACAATTGCATTATTTGAAAATTATATGAAACTTGATGCAGATACGACAGAAGTGAAATTTCCCGTGAAATCGTAGATTTTTTGGAATAGATTAGTAAAAAGTACTTTCTCTGAGGGGGCTACATTTCAAAACATATTTTAGTAAATACATTTTATCTTTTGCAAATTGGTATAATTGCCGAGCGACGGTCCTCCAAATAGTAGAAATTACAAAGATGAATGTATGTATATCTTCATGTCATGTCCAATCACTATTGGCAATTTCAGCACCACAAAATTCCTCTCCCTGTTTATTGTTTGCGTTTTCGGAGACATAATATGTCGTTTTTCTTATTTGCGACAAAGTCATTCACTAAGCTAACACACCGTGAATACTGGCATAGAACATATATAGCATTACATGTATGTACATGTCAGCAGTATATTGGGTCAATGTTTTAAGTACACAATGTATGAACTTAGGTAAATATTGAAAAAATAGTTTCTACTATTATCGTCGTATTTGCAAATAAATTTACTAAAAATGTTAAATCGAAATGAATAGGTTATTGTGTGTGTGCATACCACAAGGGCTGTCTTATGTTTATAATTATATCATACATGTAGCTTTGCGTGTGTGTGTGAAGTTTAACAAGATTCTAACTGGTTTTCTCTTTACCATGAGGTCGTGCGGAAAACAAAGTACCCACTTTTTAAAATTATACAAGGAAAGTTAATCTCCGACCGTATATAATTTACGTTAAATACCGCCATAATTTCAGAAAAATGCTTTACTAATTTTTATGAAATTCATATCATTGTTCATTGCGAAATCTATGTCCTGTCGCATATCTACTTCTGACAAATATTCACGATAAGCCTTGTACATGTGTTTTATTTGGATTTTATTTCGCCATTGCAAAGGCTCATGAGAGATTTGAATAGCTATAAATAAGAATGTATTAAATCTGCCCGCCAGCTGGGACAAACATATTTCATGAAATGTTTTATCCTTATTTTTTTTCTAACATAGTGAAATTGTTTTTTAATCCATGTAAAACATTCTACCTGAAATAAACGTAACGTAGTCTATCCTAACGTACTCAGATATCTTTTACATTACATGCCCCCAGGCCACCTGCTGGCTTTCTGCCAAGTTGTCCATTATCATGGCGTACGTTGCTCTGATTGGAGAGACGGTTGTCGTGCATTTTTATTAACTTTCATACTTATCTATTTTCATTCTAACACTCTAGATTGCACCATTTTATTAACTTTGTATTTTATCTATTTTTATTCTAACATTCTAAATTGTTACATTTTTTATAGGATGATGATGCTCCTGTTGATCCAGCAGGAAGTTGGCTACGATTTGTGAGTCGTTCAGATAATAAACCGCCAAAGAAGAAAACAAAAGTATCTAAAAATACACTCGTAAGTTAAAAAATAGCTACACGGCAGCTGTAACTTTGCATTTTCTCAACTTTCTGACAATATCCCAGAATTGAAATGTTTTTGTTGGCTGAACTTGCTTGCTAAGTATTTCTTTGTTTACATGTGTAACTAGGGTACAAATGGCAATGTAACTAAATTCGACGTGTAATCTTCATACTTGTGCCTAATTAACGTACAATATGTCATTTTTTTAAATCGTAAATGGTGATATCCCTAATTACATCCTGCATTAGTGACCGTATCATGCCTGGCATACACACATCAGGTTCATTCATCAATTGTGTAGCCGACCTTTCACCTATATAGTCAAGATGAAAATAGACACTCTGAATATTAGTGATTGCGGATTGCTAACTTGTAGTACCTTGTTAATGATTTGATCATTGTAGCAAAAATGTGCCAAGAGTTTTTATGCACATAAATCATACCATTTTCATTAAAAAATGTTAATTGACTACCATGCACAATGCCAATTATTAAGACGCGACTAACGTCGTTTTTCATTTTTTTTATAGTCTGGGTTGCCTGGACCTCAAGGCCCACCTGGCCCACAAGGACCACCAGGTCCCCCCGGGGCACAGATCACTAAAGAAGTGCTAATGGCGGAATTTCGAGAAATGGTGAATGAAGCTGCAGAAAGAAGAGCAGACAGATTATTAGCAGTTAGGGTAAGGAATTAAAGAAACGGTCACGACACGGCCATTTTAAACCTTTGCAAACCCCAGCTGCAAATAGAAAAGTTGCTGATATGTACCATGTTTTAAGCAGTTAGTGAGGGAGCGTTATGCAAACGCATGAACAGAAACCGGCGGTTTGGTGACCAACACCACTTTCGCACCATTTTGCGAAACGATAGATTTTTAGAAATATTTTAAATTCCATCAAAGCTTGAAAGTAAGATATTTTTTTTAATTAGCAAACCAATGCTAACAATACGCGTACGGATTCAAAAAAATATATTATCGAGATATCACGAACTATCTATAGCGCGACTCTCCAAGGAAATGCGCCTGACCAACATGCCAGTGTATTGTTCAATTCCTTCTTTACTGTTTTCTGCATGTAAAGAATCATTTTCTGCTGTGGCTGTTAGCTGATCTGAGGAATCATTCTCCTACGTGTTTTTCCCTGCAGAGATAGATGTAATCTCTTTACATAAAAATACGTAGCACACAGTAATTGTTCTGCTGCGCGTAATACAAAATACTAGTTTGTGACGGTGTGTAATAACACTCCCCAGATCATATTTGTCTGAGTGTCACAAACCAGTATTTAGTAGCAGAACACAAATAATAACTCATCAGAAATCTACTGTTATATATAATAATGTCCTATTATGTTCTAAATAACGTTTCAGTGTCCCGGGTGTCCACAGCGTCCCAAAAATGAGACTAATGATGGTTTATTTGTATCTTTTCCGTGGGATGATGAACTAACTATTGTCCCTAAAATAAGAGCTGGCTTCCATTCAAGAGTGCGTGGAAATGTAATAGTGTCAAGAAAGACCTTTTTGGAACTAAAAAACTTTCAGATGGTAAGTAACCCAAGTAAAATAAGATCTAAGATACTGTCCATGTATCCTGAAGTACTACTTGTATGTCTACGCTAAATTTTCTGCGGCTAAGTGGTCGAATGCAGAATGAAATGGTGATAGAATGAATCACATAATTCGATTTTTCAAGTCATTACTAATCCCATTACATTGTAGTTACAAATAACGTGAATACGTGCACATTTTCTTTCCTAGGAACTGATATTTTCAGTTATATTTTATTTTCAGCCGTTCGGAGGTGGCGCATTTCAGAGAGGAAATGTTTTCAATCCCAAAGAAGGACGTTTTACTGCGCCGATTGAAGGCATCTATCAATTTTCGGTAGCTATGCATGTTGCCCACGAGGGGGGGCGATGGAGTAGGAGGAGAAGACTAAAAGGTCGTGACAAGTTAAGAGTACTCATATGCATCAATTCACTGTGCCAAAGACATACGTAAGTATATAAAGAGCATTTTAATTTAATAGATAGAAAACAAAAGTTCTTGGTTTCTCAGACCATTTCTGTTTTCACTACTTAATACGCAAAGATAAAATGTACATTTCGAAAATAATGCATGCGCAGGGTACTTGTTGAATGACGGTGGGACTAATTTTCATTGTTTTAGTATCTTGTACTGTATACGTACTGTTTCATAACGAGGCAGGCCTGTTTAAAAAACTTGATAACCATATCATGAGTGAACGAAAAATTGCGTGTAAACCATAATTTTTTTAGCGATCGGACGCGTTACATATAATGTGAGTATGTTTTTAGCAACATAAAGATAAGTAAGGTTTAGTATAACAATTGTACGTATACGTTTGTGAGGGGGATATTTTTACAATCAGTTGGAGATTCATACAAGAGATTAATTTTGGCAATTTCCTCGGTGGCGGATCTAGGCTATTTTGAAAGCGATATTTTTTTTCGAATAAAGGATCATTCATTCACACAAGATGTAAGCTAACAAGCATTTTGATGTACGTTTGCAGAGATGCCCACCAATGCTGACTAATGACAACAATTTGACAATAGCAAACTGCCTACTTATTATCTTACATATAATCATGTAAAATGTTTCAGTTAAAACAGGATCTCGAAAAACAATCGTTATGTTTTTAAAAATAAAACGAAGTTCGCAAAATAGCTCACTTATTGGCATGGGATAACTATAAATAATGGCAAATCACATACTTCATTTGTATATACCCATTGTAAATAAAGCCACATTAGATGTTTTATATGAACGTAAATAAGAAAATATTACATTGATTGATATAATTATGCAATTCCATAGACTTCACAAGTTGCATTTATCATAGATTTTCTAATTTTTTTTAGGTAAAACTGGGTGAAACATTTAACCTTGAGTTACGCGAGTCTAATAGTATCTTAAAATATCACAATAAGCGCACTTGTGATCTTTACATGCTGTATGGTTAATTAGTAATCTTATGGTTGTAGGTCGTTGGCATTTACCTCAGGACTAGAAAGCAATAGCAAGACATTTACTGTGCATGTCAGCGGTTTATTGCATTTAGAGGTAAGCTCTTGTTTACATTTTAGCAAGTTTTTTCTTTAAAAAGTCGTGACAACGAAATATGATATTATAACATTTGAAAGTAAAAAATGTCAATTTATTACCATTTACATCTGTCAATGAAAGTTCGTATTGTTACGTGAATATAATCGCAAAAGAAATGAACATGACAGTCTCAATAATTTATTTTGCATAATTAGCTACAGTTTTGTAACAGACATTTACTTTACATGATCTTGAAGTATACCTGTTGCGTTCAAGATTTAAATACCTGCTGAGTCATTTTAGAATAGTTAACGATAATGTAAGTAAATGCAAGAAAACTGCATCAAATGTTGACTAAATATATAAATAAAATTCAATGAATACTGAGCAAATGCTTTTCAAGATATCATCATGTGACATTTTCGACTAATCAGCGATGGTAGCCAGTGGAGGCGGGAAAGTAACGGTCTGTGTGAAAATGCCATCTTATGAAGATGCATTATACTTATAAATACGGTAGTGGCCAGATAGTATCAGCTCTCCGTCTTTCTGGAAACTTAGCTTGGTCGAGATAAATACAATGGCCAGCAGTGATACAGATATCTTGATCGCGGTCGTTTCTTCCATACACTCTATTTGAACTACTAGTATCCAGATCTGTATGACTATCCATAAGAATGTTTTGTTGTTTTTACAGGCTGGCCAGTATACATCGATATACGTCGACAACGGTTCACGAATACCTATAACAATACAGGGCGGTTCAGACTTTACAGGAATTCTGTCTGGTGTATAGTACAGACGGTGGTGCATATTTCTTAAATAAAAGCTAGCGTAAACTGCCTTCGCTGTTAGGTGTACGAAATGATGGAACATTTTATTTGTAATATATCTTTATCTATATTATGTAAAACGACAACTTGCCTCATCTCTTGGATTAGTACAATTCAGAAAGGACGGGATAATACTAATGCAGCAAAAACTATATCACGGATATATTGAACAATTGTTATCATATCAAGTAAATGCAAAATGTTGCAATATATTTCGTACAATTATTTTAATAATGGAAATACTTGCCATTTACATACCTGTCTATCAATCGTATACATGAACCGTCATTCCTCGTGTACGCACACTTTTGCTGCCACATTTCCGTGTATTCGGGCCACAGTTTCTATGCACTGGCACATTTTGCTTGTACAACGAGCAATTGTTTTCTGTAGGTTCATGTGTCAGGAAATCTGTCTAAATATGCGTGTATGTGGAAAAGTGGTTCGAAAACACGGAAATGTGGCAGGAAAATTGTGAGTGAAAAAAGGAATGACGGTTCGTGTATTTATACGATTACGTTAAGATTGATACTGAAATACAAATAACTTGTTAAATGGATGTACACGTATTGTGCAAGACTATATTTTAAAAGGTTATCTAGTACACTACCAAATAGTACATATATCCACGGGTTAATTTTTACAAATTAATAAAAAAAATATGGACAGGAATTTATAAAGACAGAAACACAAATTTAGCATAAATAATTTTTGAAAAATGCAGCGGATCAGTTGTTTCTTGCTGTATTATTGTATATAGAAATTTGTGATTTTATACATGTATTATTACTGTTTATTATATAAATAATATGTAATTAGCGTTCATTTCTTAATATTTCTAAGTTATTTTTCAATGTAATGAAAATTGATGTGGAAATCTGACACGTTAAATTTGAGCCAAAAGTGTTTAAGAAATGAAATCTCGTTGGTTTTAAGGATAAATATATACTCCAGCTTTAAAATGCTGTTCAAGGCAAGGAGAAACTATATAAGGAAAAAATTACCGTTCGTAAAATGACACATAGACCTCATACAACGACTATTTATAGATTTAACAATCTGTTTCACATGTTTTCTTGCTGATCAAAGATTGATTGGCTTTTATGGCGTAGGATGAAACTGCTTTGATTTCTGAGTCTTCCACCAGGTTGACTTCAGTCAGTTATATCAAAACACGCGTCTGATGTCACTTTAAACCAGCACAAAAAATCAACTATAGGCTAGAGACACAATCATCTGTCAGTTATATCAAAACACGCGTCTGATGTCACTTTAAACCAGCACAAAAAAATCAACTATAGGCTAGAGACACCATCATCTGGAATTGTTAAAATAAGAGTTAATATAACCATTCTGAAAATAGTTTTGAAACTATTTTAAACTTTTCTGGAAAAAGCGCGAGACAAATGATATAATTTAGATTTTTTGAAAGTTTCTCATAGATAATTTCATGTTTAATAAATTACTTTCAAATTTCCCGTTGAAAAAAAGAGCCTCCTCAATTTTAGTTGATTTATCGTTAATGTGATTTTTTATAGTTTTTTTTTTTCAATTTCGCTACTATAAGTGGGTAGTGGACAAAATAGTCTTTTCTGCAATATACATGTAACATAGTATATATATGAATACATCCGTATTTATTCTGCTACAAAATACGTAAGTTGTCAGTCTGAATTATATGTCAGCTTGGAACATACAGCTGAAATTTCATCGGTATGTAGGAAAAGGTGGAGTTTTTGATGAAACATCTCTTTTAATGCATCGCGAATACTAATTTTAGTCTTGGATATATAAAGCTCGGTAATAATTTTATATATCATAGCCATCGTATAAACTCTGGCGTCCTTGACGAGATTTCAAACTCTAATTAGAAATGTTCCTATTAAAATTAAGGACAATTGTGCACCTGTCATAAAATTCACTTAGATGAAGTATGCATTTGTATTAAATTGCATTTCTCCCAAAATGCAGTAAACCTGAGTTCATGTCTCATCCTAGATCCTACCACTCCAGCATCAAAATCCCAAACATGCATGTTGCAACTATTCCAATTCCTTGACGGTATAAAGTTTATGCGATATTTATATGTTATTAAACATAATACTAAAAATCCAACTTAATGGATATTTCATAATTAAAGTCATTGAGTTAATAATAGGAAAGTAATTATAAATCCTTACTAAATTGCACTTAATAGTCGTCAACATTCTAATAGTCTAATGCAAAAACGCGACCCTGAAACCACAACTCCCAGGTCATGGAATTGCACTTGTGCATTTTCGTGTTCTATGCCTGTGGGATTAAATTCAATCCAATGTAATTATGAAAATTCATATATATATCATCAAAGAACGACAGAGTATTATCGTCCGTGTTGTCAGAGACAAGGACTTCTTTACTTACAATATTCAATGCCAAGTAATATAACTAATGTTGTATATGTAGTGATGCCTAGCTACCCATAATCCTTTACCGAAACTTGTAATCCTCTACAGAGTTAATTTGTCCTCTCGGTTGTTCCACTGGCAGTATAGTGGAATTGTCTAGATTAATGTCTCGCTAGAATTCACGTCTATCGTTTTAAATCCAGTTAAATAGAGTACATCAACATTTTGGCTGGGGGTGTGCCGTCTGGTCCTAAAAAACTGGATACTCTCAACTATTTTTTCCTGCCAAAAAACCGGTTTGCTTAATTTTTGCTTACTAAAAAAACTCAATAAATGCTAAATTATATGTGTTGGTCACGGTAAAATCTGTTTGCTAGAAATGAAAAGCCCTGTTTGATGACATAAAAGAAGTTAAAAAAACGGATCCATGCACTCAGCTAATTTGGTCAAAAACCAGTTCATCTCTCACATGATAAAAAACTCGGCTCCCCTCTGTTAATTTAGTCAAAATTGAAAAACCTTCTCTGGAGCCGCAAACCCTATATAGCTGTAGCCTGACTAACTCCCCCGGGATGCCTATATATGCACCTCTGACAAACCTATTTAAGTTTTCTTTAAAGACTCCCACATCATATATTATTACCAGTCGATCATTGCCTATCCGCACCCTGCGGTTTATACTCTTTGCTGTTGCTGACTTTCTTATCGCAAATATACGGTCACCAGAACCAAATTAAAACCATAGACATTAAAATTCTTGGGATTGGGGACCATTGGAACTAATTCGACAATATTGAATTTCTATGTAAAGCTACATCTATGCGATAAATATTATATATCCAATATCTATATACCATATCATTCAAAACTATAAATTGAATAGGGAGTGGTTGTGAGTAAGATATACTACGGAAAGAAACAGATAACAAGGAAAGAGTTAAAAAAAAACACAAACTATTTTTATTGAAGATATGGATTAATTTTATTAAAACTGTATATGAATTATAGTTTACAAACATAGATTCATTGATAAAGGCATGGATCACAGAATGTTTTATTAGTGAGTCGCCCATTTTCCAAAATAACATTTAATGTTTGACATGGGGGTTTGACATAAATGCACTTAAATATAATAACAATTGATATGATATTCTAAGTAGGATGATAAGAGCAAAGTATTTCCTTTGATAGCAGTTTGGTATTTTAAATCTAATTGATCATATGTTACGCTCTCTCTACACCCTACCACGAACCAAACCATACCCTGATACCACCAATGTCACAGATAGGACAAAGACAAAACAAACGTATGTTTAGAATTGACCTTTTTATCTGTATATTTTGCAACTGCAGTTGAGTTGTTCGTTGGGTACTAGTCCCGGGGGGTGGTCAATATGAAAGTGGGTACCCATGTTCCAACATGACTTTTCAAAAAAGCCTCTAACGAAGTGAAATTCTGCAAAAAATACACCCCTAAGGAAGTGGATCACGTGATACCTGAACCCTGACCTGTCCAATCGTATGCCGTGTTTTAAAAGGTCATTCTCAAATTAGCATCAATTCAGGAATTGAAAAATCTTTCGTATAATGGGGAATACACATTCTGGCAAATATATTAAGTTTTCTTGACCGTATTTGCACCCCTAACGAAGTGAAATTTTAACGATTACCCTAACGAAGTCACACCTCCAAAAAACCACCCCTTTTCGTGATATTAGCCAAAAAATAGACCCTAAGCACGTAACGCGCGTTACGCGCCGGCGGTTCGAAAAACATACCCTTTCACGCGAAATTTTGTTGGAACATGCGTACCCACTTTCATATTGACCACCCCCGGGGTACTAGTGTGTGTGTGTTGGCAATATTAAATATTCCTCATCATTTATGCACAGTATAGCTAAAACTAGGTCCATACAGAAACGAACATTTCATGTTTCTCGGAACATGTAAGACTTGGCTATCACCACATGTACAATATACTTTACGTAAGGAAACGATATGAAAAGGTAAGGCGTCATATTTTTTTGTTAAATATTTGACAAAGCTTCATTCAAAATGTACCACTAAAAGGTAAATAATTTAAAACACGTTTATATCTTCCGGAAGATATATAAAAGCACTTATTCTGTAACGTCAGAATCTGTGATGCTGCTAGCAAAACTCAAACTCCGGGCTCAAAGTAATATTCACGTCACGTGATTTTAATTGCCATTAACTGTTGCATAATAATATTTATTTTCTATATATATATAACTCTTTGCAGTTATCTTTATATCTGAAAAAATGTTTTTTTAAACGACTTTTACTTGATAGCGGCGGAAAAGATAAACATGAAAACAAAGTAACATCCCTTCACAAAAAATAATTAGGTAAAGTGAACAAACTTAAGACGGTTCTTATATAAAAGGAATAGATTGTGAAGCAGGTCCAGAGCAACCTTTTGTGTAGTGAAAGAACAATGCAAGTTAGACGCCCAAACGCTTGTGGGGGCGATGATAAACGTTTGCCTATAAATTCACATTTCCAGGAAAACGGTACTAGCTGTTTTTCACAACAGCCCCCTGAAGGTCAAGCAAGTGCCTGTAAAAATATGTCTCGTAGTTCAAAATGTTGCGTGTTTTTATTTGTTAGCGACTACAGCAAAGTGACTACAAGTTTCCTCTTTTATTGTTTACCATTTTGATAAATTAGTGTTTCGCGAACATTTTAAATGCGAGACATGTATTTTACTACAACAAGCGTGTTTTGTTATGACACTGAATAGATCAAAAATAGAACTATGATATAAGAAACCTTTCACAAAAATCAATAACGGAACTGTATTTCACATAGAAATAGTCAAGGTTATTATAGTTGTCACGTGAAAAACAGACGAAGTTTTAATTATAAAGAGATATAGGTATGTATTTTTTCTGAATAAGAATTGAGCATAAGTAGAGCAAAGATAAGTAAAGTTATTATTTACTGGCGCCTTGTTTCTAGATTGGTTTAAAAAAAATCAAAATCAACAGGCAAAGATTTATTTGTTACTAAAGTTGCTGCTTTTTTACAGTTGCTTCTTTCAAACTTCCTGTTAACGTGTTTATATTTTTGTTACATTTCAGTTATTGTTTTATAACAGTTTATTTTTCGCAAAATAAATCGAAAAATATCACACGCTATATAAAGAGTATCCTTTCGTGTGACGTTGAAATGTAAAGAATCATGATTGAAACCATAAATCAAGTAACTCCTTACAAGTTTGACAATGCCTAGATGTAAAACGTTTTTTGATTGTTCAATCGTGTTGTTAGCAAATACATGTACCAGGTATATGGAACCTGTATCCCAGATTATTACTGCTTAATTGTTATCACCAGTGCATTAAGCAGCTAATCTGTCTGAGGAAAATCTCCTAAATGTTCAACTAATTAATCACATGTGTAATATATTATTTGTATTCAATATAAACTTATACGTATACGGTTTACATTGGGTTCATTCCTAGATGTTTGTGTTACTAGTAATTAGTATACATTTAAGGATGAACAGACTCTAAATGTCTGATGTACTATAGATTGAATTAAAATGTTAAATGTTTAGTCATATCTGTTTTATAATTAATCATCAACAAAGACCTAATTTGGGATAAAAACATCGATTTTATATACTTCTACACAAGACGAAATTAGAGTAAAATTGTCAGTTAGTAAAATTTTAACTTTAAGATAAAACTAATCCATTATTTTAAGCCTGTAGATTCATTATTTTAAGCCTGTAGATTCATTATTTTGTAAAATTTAGTTTCTCATCCTAGCAGCATAGTTGTCATAAGATAAAAACGCGAGCGACTTGGCTCCATTTCATATTGACAAGAAGTGTAAGTGGATGGGAAATCTAATAAGTGTCGCAAATAGAAGGAAATAATTGCAGAATTTTTAATTATTTAAAAAAAATATCTTTTTGTGATCTAGACAGAAGTGAAAACGGCTGGATAGAATACCTTAATGTTCTGGTTCCCATTTTTTGTAAAAAACGTGCACTGAAATAAAAAAATATATCTTTCGCAATTTCCACACGATAAATTTAAAGCAAACTGAACCTGCACGATCTCCGGCTAAACAAGTACTTACAAGTATAACTCTGTTATATCCTCATTATTTTCTCACGATTACATTAAGTATAGCATTACATATCAACTGTTAGTTTATGCGTTTACCTTTGTCAACAAAGCAAGAGGTGCGAAACAAAAGTGCGATTTTTTAACCCAAGGGCTTCTGACTCAAATTGCACTGAAAAAAATGCACTAGAAATTTTTATTTAAATGTGTATTTTTGCCAAAACAAATATGAACCTAGATTTAAGTACACAGCCGTTTTGTACACACTTTGGCCCAGATCACAAAAAAGCAAAGCATATTTAAATAATTAAAGTACCAAATTTGGGGCTACTATAACCTGCGGTCTCGCCCATTAAAACTTTGCAATCGGTCTTCATACTGGACTCGAAACTGCCTGTTAATCTCAATATAAAAAGAGTACTGCATTACAAACGCTAAATTGTAAAGAACTCGTGTGGCGGCACGCGAAACAGTAACACAAAATTTAACAGCAACTAACAGTAACATCTATTAAAAAACTTAACATTAAAAAACATGTTATATTAAAATGCAGCTATATCCAAGCCAATATTTATTTAGATAGCGCGAGGCGCCAAAAGCAATCAAACAAAAAATAACATATTATTGACGACTAATTAACATGACTTATTAAAAAGTAACATAGCAGCGACTTATTAAATAGTTAAAATTAAAAATGTAATTAACAAAGCCAACTTAATTTAATTTCTATGCTCTTTTCATCCTTCATATTTGTTGTAATATCTACTACAGTACTACTACAGTCCAACAGTAGTTGAGCTTTTCAAGAAGTTAATTTCTTGTTTGTTCAGGGATCGTGGTTTGGAATATTTAAATTTGATAGTGTATGATTATTTAAATCCATATAAAATATAAAACGAATGAACTAAAGATCAAAGGTGATTTTTGTATAACTACCTAAGTTTTAATATTAAAATATATGGATCATGATTACCACTGTATTAACTAAAACTACACTAAACAGTTCCTTTGAAGACACCGGCATAGCAAAATCTTTTTTAAAATTCCTTTTGCATACATAGTCTGGGTAAGATCTGTACCGTCCACTAGGCGTTAATATGCACACAATAAGACAGGGCACAAAGTGAAACCTAAGTATCATGTAGCTTTTGACTTTATTTACATTACATGTTTGCTCATTGGTCGTGCTCGATAAGAATACGCATTTACTGTTTTCACTTCATGATCAACTTGGATTTCGCATAGTGACATTTAAGAAGATAGCTTTTAGCTCAAAATACAATTGGTTTTGGTGGTAAAACTTGAAAACTATTAAAAGCTAGTGAACAAACAACGATAAAAAATATCTAATCCCAGATATTGGTGAGAGTTTGGTAATATTTTTATTTAATGACGAAATATCTCATTTCCCCATTGTAACGGATGGGAAGTGAATTAGTGGTGTGCTCTCACAAGATTTCCAAGTTGGTACTGCACCTGCCGCCAGGAGCTTGAATACTAAGGAAATGGGAATACGACAAGTCATGAACGTAAAATTGAAAGGTGCTATATATATAGTAAATAAGTGTACTTTAATGACATGCACCTGCAACAGATCCGTGTCCAGTTTTCTCCATAATCGTCTGTAGTTGGAATTGGCTGACTGTGGTAAAATGATTAAATCCGATTCAGAAAAATCACTTAACACGCCTTTGCGACGTCTTTGCAATCAACTGAAATGTGGATTCAAAATGTTCGGACATAATCAATAGTTCAGCTGGATAGGCACCTGGATACATTGGGCGGGTATTTGCATAATGTATGTAAAATATTAACGTACTATCCTTGGCTCACTTCGATAACTGCCCTCGCTGCGAGTCTCACTCGCAAATTGTTCGTGCTAGACGAATTGGTGAATCTCCAACTAGTTAGGTCCGCACATTGTAAAAATATTTGGATTTACGTGAATGAAAAACTATTGTAGGTGATAGTCTATGGATGTTAGGCAGGCCTGAAATTTGATTTCGAACTAAACAGATTTATGAAACAGGTAGAATATTAGTCATCTACCTTTTTTAAAGATCGTCGTCAAGGAGGTATGCGCATATATATATATATATCTGGATGTGTGCAAGGATGTGACCACACACATCCAATTATGTTTCGGAAATTTATACGACATAGATTACAAATAGTCAAATTGCTTTTATATGTGAGGAGACGAAAGACGGCAATTGGCTAAGAAATATCAGATTGACAGAAATATTGAACACTAACTGTTAAGACATGGTAATATTTTAGGTGCTATTGTGTTAAATGTATCATAGACAGAATACTACATGCAAATCAGAAGTCCTTCTACAATTACGGAATTTGCTCTAACATTAATTTAAACCACCATTAAACATTTTTTAGTTGCTCAAATTTCCCATTTCCTCGTTAAAAAGGGAAATGAGAAACCATGTATATAATGTCACATTCGTCATAGTAAATGTGATGAATTTCCAGAAAAAATACAAACAAATCTGTAGCAACGGACATTTCTTTACATGTTTATCAAGTCTCAATCACTCAACTACAGAAATGTGCCAGAGCTGTTATTTGAAAAATTGAGAACTACTAGTACTGCACTAAACATATTTTATAGATATATAACATATTTGTTGTATGACATTCGTCTCCATTTTGAAAGAAAAAAATGAACCCATGAAAGAAAATATATTAGCGTTAGAATAGGGTTTCGGATGTAAAAGCACAACAGAATATATACATGAAAATGATTATATCTGCATGACATCAGAGTTATGCATAACCGTGTAAATTTTCTAGGTAATCAAAAATTTATATTTTTGCATACGATTTTAAAAATAAAATCACATTAAAATACTGTGACGTATTTGTACGGATTTAGAATAGAGCTTCGACATAGCCGAAAGCAGGTGCGTACCTTTGAAATAAGGTTTTAAATTAACTTCGTATTCGTATATCGCACATGGGAAGCAAAAGTGTGAAGTTCAGGTGTGCTTTGCTTGGTTTGACATTTACAAATGATATTATTTATAGGATTAAGTACAAATTTATATACTTAGATGTCTGGACACAAAAATATCATAAGCAATCATGATCAAAATGTAAGGAAGAGACGGATTTAAAAAAGAATATATTTATGCACGATCATTGTCAAGTCTCATTCCCGATACTAGAAGGTCTATTTTGAAGTTTATATGTTTTAATTTTTCTTTAATTAGCAATCAGAAGAAAGGATTGTGCAACATGTAGTATCATTAATATTTTAGATAGTCTAGTGAATTTCCGGCAATGAGGCAAAATTAGCAATTTGACGTTATTTTAGTATAATTATAAAATGTAACTTTATGCGCTGAAGGCGCAGATTTCGGCTTAAGTACATGGGGTACATCTGATGTGGTAATAACTGTTTTCGAATGCATTATAGAAGGAAATTGATATATCTGATTTGTATGCATAAAATGACATAAGAAAATGCCGCATTACCAAAGATATACTCGGTAATATTTTTGAAATTTTTGCACATACCATATATGCAGTTCAAATTTGTTACATAACATTGAAGTGTTTTTAATAAATTTATCTTGTAACATTTCCACAAAGGCACACGTAAAAGCTTTTTAATATCTTATCTGTTAATTGTTTAATTTTCTTTACATGTAATAAGCTTATGGTTGTTACTTCTAGGTACAGGCGATTAATCACTCGAGGTAATTAAGTATACGATGTCAAGGAGATCGAGGTTATAATTATAGTACTTCCAATTAGAAGTTTTTTTAATTACACGTAGTAAAAACTAACGTTTCACCGCAGACACGACCACAAGTACCAAGGTGCAAGTCGTAACTAATGCTCTGTTCAATCCTAGTTGCAATATTGTACACGTGTGCAACGATACAGGGCAAGATTTCCTCACGGACAATAGCAGGATGAAAATGTTATAGTCATAACAGAGAGCTGGTATATCGATCGCAAAAAAATTCTAACGCAATCAGTAAAGTCTATTAGAAGGATACAACAATGAAGGACGAGTAGTTGAGGGTATGCATTTTGTGACACGAATTTGTAACAACTATTTATCATTTTAGTAGTGTACACATACATTATATGATACATGGAAATGAAGAATCAAAACAACAACTTCTGTCTGTAAACAGGGTCATATACTGCTGAAACTGCGCCAACTGCTCATGACGTGTATAAGACAGTTACACTTCAGCAGGAATATCAATTTCATGTTAAGAAAATAATTAAATTTATAAAGTGTGATGCACATACATCGTAGCTAGATTTCTGCACAACAAGAGACAACATCATGCTCATTGGTGCATTATTAACGTAGTATTCACCAAGAAATGAACAATTAAATGTAAGAATGACCAAATCGGGTAGTTTCGATACAGATGAATTTGGAAGACATATAGACAGAAACAATCAAAGTATATTTCACGATCCCGACATTGTCGCTCCTCAGATCATAACCCTATGTTTAATCTTCGTATGCTCTTTGTTTGGTAATGGACTCATCTGCATGGTGTTCTACAAGAAACCTCATTTGCTCACCGTCTCACATGCATTTGTATTGAATCTTGCAATATGTGATATAGGTAAGGTTTTGTGCACGTTGTATACATAAAAGATACATGTATAGTTGTGTAACGTTATTGTGAAAAGGGATTCTTGAAGAGAAAGGCGGATACTTTTAACCACAATACTTACACGAATGCTCTCTTTATTTGTGATATCTTCCAAATGATTTTATGGCTCTAGTGTGACAATTATCTAGAACTCATAATGGGCAATCGGGTAAGGATGCAAAACTTAATATAGTTTAATTTAAGCAATCTCGTAACACACCTATGTGATTCGCTAGTGTACCACCAAAGTTTTCTGTTTTATGCATGCGACAATCTGTATCACTTGACTGACTGTTATATGCAACAAAAGCACCCACGGAATCTGTTTCCTTAATATCCGTTCCCCAGACCAGTCTGGATGGCTAGCACACCTTACTGAAATGGGTAATTCACCTGCAATGGGAGCAGGTCCACTTTCTAAAGCAATGCCGCTAAATGATTTATTTAAGCATGACGAACATTTTTCAGCTGGCTGATACAGTTTTGTCGCATATTCAGCTGACTATATTGTGAATTATAAATAAAGAACTTGCAGGTGAATGGGGAACAGAGATGGCTTTCCAAGCTACACCAACAAACAGTTTATCTAAGTATGAAATATGTAAAACTATGTTGGTTGCTGTATAAAAAATATACTCATTGGGTGCTTCTGGTGCAAATATATGCTTTTACTGGAGCTGGTATTGTTTCAGAGTGTTTCCTTTGAAAACGTAGGGACACAAATTACATGAAATTCCCAACATAGCTCACTGGTGGCGAAATCAAAGAAATAGTATACATAATTATTTTAGTCAATGACATTTTCTTATTTGCGGCGGCACAAAAGTTGTCATGAGGCTTTGCCATGGTAAAAAATGCAAATATAACACACAAGGTAAGCATGAATAATTGCCAAAAATAATTCTGCCATTCTGTAGATGTCATCTCTACCAGTGACATTTTATCAAATTTAGATGGTTAGCTTACTCAAACATAAAGAACTGATTTTGAAATCATAATTGAATGTCACAATTGGTTGGATATAAAAACATCGTTTAATACTGACCCAAATCGTCTTAACGCCAAACTCTAAAAGTCTCTTTTGTAAACCATTATTAGGATTAATTTTAACTTTTAAGAATAGTATTATATCTAGACTAATTATGGCGCTACATCTATGTTGGTTAGCAGATGTAAGAAAAAAATTAATAGAAAATTTAAAACATATATATAATTGAGTAAATTTTCGAAAGATATGTTGCTTTAGCACTAAAATAAGAACGAAGAAGTGGCTGTTATGTATAGGTTAACATTGTTCTGCTTAGTTCCTTTCATACTGTATATTATATCTGTATCATGTACCACTCCCGTATCATGTACCACTGGAACACTGATATCATTGCAAATCTTTAATTTTACCTAGTTACGATATAAAATAATGTTAGAACACATTGATAAGATATAATTACAGCCAGATAGAATATAATATGTTCCACTGTTCCACGAGAAAAGTTGAAACCTGGTTTAATCAATGCAAGGCATACAAACAATTAAAGCTTTTGTTTCTATCACGACACTTCATCAAAGCTGGCGACCTCTGGCGATTTTTCCTTTTCATCTTACCAATGTTGTCCTTGCATACATTTCTCAAGTAGTATGAATGTAGTTAACATAAGGTAAGACGAAGGTAATCTTCAACACAAATGTCCTTGTCCTAACGAGCTCGAGACAACCTAGGCTGTTTATCAATACTGGAGCAACTAGTAAGTATATCACTAGATGATCTTTTATATAATAGTGTCAACAAATTGATTGTCAATCGACTAATATTTACGTTTTTTTTCTCAGCGTTAACTTTATTGGTGCTGCCATTCATGTTTATCACCGCCATTCATCAAGATTGGATATTTGCACAGTTTTGGTGTCAAGCTCAAGGCTTTATAGCTACCATGTTGTTTGTGACGTCTACCTTTACATTACTAGTGGTATCTGCAGATAGATATTACGCTATCGTTTCCCCTTTACGTTATCCTCGCTTATTTACGTCGACACGTGGATATGTCATTGTAGCGTTGACGTGGATAGTTGGTATAGCTGTTGCTCTCCCACCAGTGTTCAGGTGGGGCGAGTATAAATATCAAAGAGGAAAAGTATCTTGTGCGATTGTATGGAGTAGCAAATCAGAACTTCAAGGATACGGACTATTTTTTTCAATCGCCGGCTTTGGTGTTCCGACCTTGGTGATGACCTGGTGCTATTGTGGAATATTTAGAGCCGCCGTATCACACTATAATCGATCAAATCGTGTGTTACCAGTTTCAAATTCAGACCCTGACTTGAACACTGAAGTTGAAACGTCCACAATAGCTGGTATTATTACAAGACGACAAAGTATAAGAAACGGAGGTTCGAGAAGACAGGATTGCAAAGCGGCAAGAACTTTGTTGCTAATCGCCATGTCATTCCTGTCTTGCTGGGTGCCTTATTTTATAATGTCTGGAATAGAAGCAAACGATACAATTATAGATGATAGATTTGAAACTGCGGCCATATGGATGGCATATTGCACTTGTGTGCTGAATCCGTGTATTTATGGATACCTCAATCGTATCATGAGAACTGAGATGGGAAGACTTTTGAAGTTTAACAGAAATGAAATATCCTCATCCACAGGACCAGATAGTGAAGATGCAATTTCAACAACATACACACATCTTTCTGCTCTAAGAAACACTAGAAGCAATTCGATCGTTTCGCGACTGTCAGCCCGGTCTTCAAGATACCCATCAATTTCTGTTATTGAAATGGACACTATAGCAGAGAGAAGCGAGGAAGCTTTACTGCAAAATTATGAGACAATTAATGACATACGTCCATCTCAGGCACTTACTGAACAGTGTAGCAATTCTGATGGGACAGATAACCTACATGCTGAAACTAAACCGAGAAGTTCTAGATTATTATCGTCCACTTCAGTGTTGTCTTCGGGGCGTATATTGCCATATTTTCCGAGCCATTGTGTAAATAATGAGAAAAAGTCGGTGGATTTTAACCTAGGAGATGACGATGTATTGCCCAAAACGTGTGCAACGTCAAGTGAACGAGAAGTTATCATGTCTCCTATAGCATTAATGAAAGATAGCCAACCTGACATGTCGGCAGAGACTGATAACAGTGTTGGTAGAGCTTCTTAAAAGTAAGCGCTTATTTAATGTAACATAGGTGTGTTAGTTGTATTGTTATCTTTGTAAAATCACCGTAAAATATTTTTGGAGTCAAATAAAACAACATTTTGAAAACAGTAGTGAGTCATGTTCGCTGTCCAAGAGACATACCACATATAAAACTTATTAATCTCCGGTCACTTTGTTTATTTTTTCTTTTCAACGTTTTATCACTATAACTGGCGCAGGCACTCACGCCGTCTTACATTAAGTAATTGACTAGGGCAGATCGCATATGAAGGAAACGCGAATTGTTCAGTTCATTGTCTTTGTTAT